>OVBI01002207.1:0-22696 GCA_900406495.1 Sisymbrium altissimum | reverse complement strand
AGACACTTGGAGCCGGGAATATCTGGGGCCAATCCGCAACCTCAGTGCGACTCTACAATCCATCGGTACGCGGAGTTAGTAACTCCCGGACCATACTTATCCCGCACCATGCTGAAAGCCTTCTCTTGGCTTCTGACTCATCACAAGAGATCATGTTCAAAATCAAAAACAAAATGAAATCGATCATGCGATAAGGCAACTCCTCTAACGGGATCATACTTTTGCCACTTCCTGTGCATATCGAGAATCAGACTGGACATTTTCTGAAGATCCGGATTGAGCAAACGTCCGGTTAAACTCAACTGATTACGCATGCATGATTTATATTCCAGAAGAACGGGCATCACAAAAGGTTCCTCATCCTCTTCTGATAATAAGAGTTTCTGAAGAGCAGAATCAATCTCTTTTTCCATCATGCAAGAGAGAATTGAACCAGAAAGGAGGATAGAGAAAATGACGGTGAGAGAAAGTACTGGAAAACAGAGGAAGTTGATGAAGAAGAGAGCACGATCGTATGAAGATTCAAAACAGATTATTAAAAAAACCTTCAGACTCATTGAAGGGAAACCTTTTGTATGAGACAGAGAGTCCTAAGCCCACAAAAGGAAGTTTTTTTTTCTTAATGTCACGAGAATTCTATTTTAAAATTCTAATAAGAATTTTAAACTCTATTTTCATTTCATGACAATAAGGTCCATTACATTATAGTATTCTTGTGACAGACTCATAATTGCAGCAAAAGGAAGACTCAAGAGTGTTGAGTCTTGTGTGACATTCAACATTGATTGAGTAGAGAACCGGTCTTAGTTTAATGCTATTTGGTGTACAAGTATCAATAAGCTGAAAGCCGGAGTTTTTGTTATTGAATCGGATTGATTGCTAGTGTACCGGTTCTAGTCAACGTCTCTGACTAAATCAAGAGAGTTTGTTGATATGAAATATTTCAGCTAGACTAGAGATAATTAGGTTAGATCGAGAGAGAGAGATTGTTGTTAATTAACATCAACTTAGATCAATCTTCTTGTGTATTTCGATTTTGGTGTACTCTTGAAAGGTTTCTAGTGAATTGTTTTGCTTGTGCCATCAAGCACCCAGATGTACGGATTCATATCAAATTCCAAACTAGGTTAAACGTTTTTGTGTTCTTCCTTTATCGTTTTTCTTTCTTTCTTTGTTAAATCGATTGCGAGATATAGAGTGAGAGGTTCGTAAGAGAGCGTGATTCGAATTTGTATTGGTGTGATCAGATTATTACAAAGTGGTATTAGAGTAAGGTTTGTCGGTTCATGAGTGAATCAGTGGTGAAGATCGAGAGCGCGTGTTTCAGTGGTCAAGGCGTATTCTCGATGTGGAAGAAACGGATGTTGGCACACCTATCGATTCTTGGCCTAAAGGATTCTTTGATCGAACAATCTGCGTGTTCTGAAATGGGAGTGCATATGAAGAAGGGTGAAAACGAAGAGTCGTATAAGGAAAGGATTCAGCAGCTAGAGGTTGAAAGGTCTGAAAGGGTAGAGAAAGCGATGAACATGATTATCCTGAATCTTGCAGAAATAATCATGTTCTGAGGAATCTCAAGAGTATACTATGACTGCTATGATCTGATCTGTTTTAGAAAGCTTATAAAACTCCAAGACTTTGCCCAATATGATTCATATGAAGCACCAGTTTTACACATTCAAGATGGTAAAATCTAAGTCAATTGATGAGAATATTGACGACTTCTTAAAACTAGTATCTGGTTTAAGTAGTGTAAAGGTTTCAGTCTCAGAAAAAGTACATGCTATCTTACTTTTAAGTTCTTTGCCACATACAATCAGCTCAAGGAAACGCTGAAGGATGGGAGAGAAACCTTTACTATAAAAGATGTAACTAATGCTGCAAAGTCGAAAGAGATTGAATTGAAAGAAGTTAAAGATACAAGAGGAACAGAAATAAGTGGAGATAATTACTACACACATGGAAGGCCAGAACGGAGAGACTCTTATAAAGGGAGAGGAAACAACAGATCTAGATCCCGATCCAAGACAAAAGTAACATGTTGGTATCGTAAGAAGGAGGGTCACCTGAAAAAAAGTGCACTTTGCTCGGAAAAAGAAAATGGAGACTGAGGATAATGGAGAAGCAGCTGTCATGGTAGATAAACTCCAGGAGATTGATGCTTTGGCTATCTAAGATCAGAGTCCTAAAGATAGATGGATCATTGATTCAGGCTGCTCTTATCAAATGACTTCTAGAAGAAATTGTTGAGTGAGTTTTCAGAAATAACTGGAGGATAAGTGCTGTTAGCAGATGACAGAGGGGTCATGATTCAAGGGATCAGCACAATCAGAATCAATGCTAGAGGCGGAACAGTCAAACAAATCCAAAATGTCAGGTATGTCACTAACCTCAAAAGAAATCTAATATCAGTTTCTTCTCTTGATGTGCAGGGATTTAAGCATGAAGGAAGTTATGGAAAGACAAGGTTCTAGAAGAAGGGCAAACTAGCACTTCAAGGGTATCTATGCGGCAGTCTCTACCTTATAGATGGTGAAATAGTGGTGCTGACGGTTGATGTTGCAACATCAAAGGATGATACAACTTTGTGGCACAGTAGAATGGGTCATACCAGTATTAAAAATCTAAAGGTTCTACCCAAAAAAAGAATTTTGGCTAGAACCTCGATAAAAAAAGATCAGTGATTTGGAGTTTTGTGATGTGTTACAGAAAAAAGCAAGCGTCTGAGTTTCAATGTTGGGAAGCAAAACAGTGAGGAGGTTCTGTGGTATGTTCATGCTGACTTGTGGGGATCTTCTAGAATTCATCTATCTTTGTCAAAGAAGCAGTATTTCTTGTCAATTATAGATGACTACACTAGAAATTCTGGGTGTATTTCATAGCTACAAAAGATGAAGCTTTTAAATTATGCGAATTGAAAAACCTGGTAGATAATCAGGTCAACAAAAGTATTAAGTGTCTCATGACTGACAACGGCTTAAAGTTCTATAAGATGGCCTTTGATGATTTCTGTAAGAAGCACGGAATAGAAATGCACAGGACATGCTCTTATACTCCGCAACAAAATGGAGTAGCTGAACATATGAATATGAAAATAATGGAGAATGTAAGATGTCTATTAAATGAGTCAGGCGTTGAGGAAGGATTCTGGGCAGAAGTTGTTGCTACATCGGTATATATAATAAACAGGACACCCTTAATTATCAGCAAATGACTCTAATATCCTGGAGGAGTAATGGCTTGGCAAGACACCGGGTTATGGACATCTAAGGAGATTCGGCTCTGTTGTGTATGTGCATGTGGATCAAGGTAAGCTTAAGCTTAGAGTGTTGAGGGTATTTTCATTGGTTACCCACTAGGGGTTAAAGGCTATAAGGTCTGGCTTCTAAATGATAAAAAGTGTGTGATCAACAGGAATGCAGTATTCGCTGAATACAAGCTATACAAAGATCTGCTCCAGGGCTCTCCACATAGTCATTCTTCTAGTGATGGTGAGAAAAATGGAACTACTATTGGTACTATAGAGTTAGAAGAGAGCTCTAAGTAACAGCTCTTAGCTGAAGGTGGAGCTGCGGAGACAAATACTAATGATGAAAATGAGTAAGGTCAGGAATAAGAAGATTTCAGTGACTACCAGTTAGTAAGAGACATAGGTAGCAGGGAGATAGTAAATCCAGCAAGGTAAAATGATGAGTCTACAACAGCTTTCACTCCTTCTGTTGTAGAAGAGATAGACTCAAAAGAGCTAAGAGATTATGCTGAAGCTCGTAGGAGTACAGACTGGGATTTATGGAATGCCACCATGGATGAGGAAATGAGTTCTTCAAAGAAGAACAAAACTTGGAATCTGGATGACTTTCCGAAAGAGAAGAAGGTGACTGGAAGCAAGTAGATCTACAAATTAAGACCAGGGATACCCGGAGTTAAGAAACCTAGATACAAGTCTAGACTTGTGGCCAAAAGTTATTCTCAAAAGGAAAGAATGGATTACCAAGGAGATATTTGCGTCAGTGGTTAAACATGTCTCCATGCATGTTATGTTGTCAATTGTAGTTGATTAGGATCTTGAGCTAGAACAACTTGACGTGAAAACGTATTTTCTTCACGGATCAATCGAGAAGGATATTTATATGGAGCAGCCAGAAGGATATGAGGTCAGAGGAAGTGAAGAAAAGGTTTGTCACCAGTTAAAATCTCTATAAGGCTAAAGTAGGCACCAAGACAATGGAATAAGTGCTTTGATTGATCAGTTCATGGTGAATAATCGGTTTGTTAAAAACGAGTTAGATATGTGCATTTATATAAAGAACTGAAAATTAAGGTATTCATCTATCTTCTATTATATGTAGATGATATTTTAACTGCATCTAAGAATATGTCTGAGATAGTTAAGGCGAATACATTTCTAAATAGTTAATTTGAGATGAATGATATGGGTTCGGCTAAAAGAATTTTAGGCACGAATATTAAGAGAGATCGTGCAGGTGGAGCTCTCTCTCTTTAACTCAGTCAGATTATCTTAAGAAAGTTCTTTTGACTTTTCGCATGGATGAGGCAAAGTCAGTCTCAACTCCTTTGGGTGCTCAGTTCAAATTAAAGCCAGTTAAAGGGAAGGATGGAGATGCAGATATAGGTGAATATCCTTACTCTAATGTCGTAGGTAGTGTTATGTATGCTATGATTGGAACAAGACCAGACTTAGCCTTTGCTGTTGGAGTCGTGAGTAGGTTTACGAGTAATCTAAGTCAAGAACATTTGTCGGCAGTTCAGTGGATTTTGAGACATCCAGTGTAACACCCGCGGTTTGTTCTATAAATAGAAGAATCAAAAGTGCCACAATCTGGTAATTAAGGCCGACCAAGTCCTGGTGATGGATAAATCCATACCAAGTCCCAGACATCCAAAGCACCAGTTCCTCTAAACCCAAGCCTAAGGCTTTTCAACCCGTACAAAGGTTTTCGAGTTGTGTTAGCTCGGACAAGGCTAATATCATTAACACAAGCCAAGTTTGCAAAACGTAACTTCTTATATATCACATAACATTCCAAAACACGTTTTTACAAACTTGTACAAGTTTTACGGTCGAGGCAAAAGCCAAAAAGATAGTACATACTTTACTTTGAACTGGTTTTGCAAAAAGCCAAGCAATCTACTTCCGGCAGCCTAACATTCTGATCCACTCTAGAAGCTAACCTAGGAGTTACCTGCAAAACAAAAGAGTCATGAGTAACCTAACGTTACTCAGTGAGTTTAGGACCCACTATACATAAGTTTGATCACCCAACCTAACCCCAATAGCCAAAGCAACATAAGCCACCGCACAAGCATAAGTATAAATAAATATGCAAGTAAACACCAACTTTTCCCAACAATCACACCATCACCAACTCCACCACCCTGGATCCAGAGCTCACACCTGCGGGTTTTCAGATCACAGCCCCCGACTTGTGTGAATCCCTCCAGCACTTAACTTTCACAAAGACAGTTAAGTAGGAACTTCACTAAACTGTATTGCGGCCGATTCTGACTTTTTCACGGTAATCGTTCTCTCCCGTCGGATAGTACTCGGCCTAGGCTGCAATCTCCGTTCTCTCTGATCCTAGGTTCAGGTCCGCACTAGTTCTGGGTACGGCTCCTAACTCTGGTCTAAACACTTATGATCTAGGTTTCTCACACTTCCGCACTTAAACTCTTTTTCTCTCAAGTTTTTCTCACAGATTTTCTCTAGTTTTTCTCACGGCCAAAAGGTGTCTTAAAACTAACATGAAGGGACTATTTATAGCCATCAGGGAAGCGGTGGGCGGCAATTTAAGCCAATGCATGTCCAACACCCAAGACGCCCAGCTGTCCGTTCATATCCATTCCCGACCAATCACGGTCCAACACCCCATGAGCGGCATGCGCGGCCAATCAGTGCATCACACCATTTCCATGGATAAAACTATCCATAATTATCCCCTTAGCACCAATCAGAGTATTTCTTACCGATTAAGGTTCGTCCAAGGCCCAGAGTTGTCGGGTTCGATCGCCCGTGACCCCACGCAGGTCGGTGGTCGGAAAATACTTTCTCGGGCCATTTTCGCGGCTTTTGGTCCGTGGTGAATTTTGCCTTAGCTCGGAAACATCACCCGTCCTTTAAAAAAAAAATTCATCGGTCGTTATTCACTATTTTACATATCATTGCTTAGGTTCAGGGATTTCTCTTAAAAATTCTCAGCTCCAGTCGGGTCACGACATTCTTCCCCTCTTAATTGAATTCGTCCCTGAATACTCTTATGGTTGAGATGACTCACCTGGTTCTATCGTCGAGCTAAGTCTGGAAGAACTCGGGATATCTTTCTTTGAATCGTTGCTCATCTTCCCAAGTTACTATCATTCAATTTTGTCGTCTCCAAAATATNAAATACTTGGACTTGAGGTATCTCTCGATTCTTCAGCCTTCGAACTCGTCTAAGCCCTACTCGGAGTGGTCCTTCCGGATAGGTTAGATCGGGATGGAGTTCTGGTATACCCTCTGGTTCAATCTCGTTGGGGTCTCGTATGTGTTTCCGAAGCATCGATACATAAAATACGGGATGTAGATTCATGTCTGATGGCAGTTCCAATCTGTAGGCAACTTCACCAACCCTCCCCTTAATTCGATAGGGGCCTATGTATCGAACCGCCAGCTTACCAATCTTCCCAAATCAATCATTGCCCTTTTGAGCTGATACCTTGAGATATACCATATCTCCTACATAAAATGTTACTTCCCGACGTCCTTGATCAGCATACTTCTTCTGTCGATCCTGAGTTTTCTTCATATTGACTTGAATAATCTGAAGCTTCTCTATGGTTTCATCAACCATCTGTGGACCAAAGACTTTTCTTTCTCCAACTTCTGTCCAACAAAGCGGCGTCCGGCTTGGCCTTCCATATAGTGCCTCGTATGGTGACATGCCAATGCTCACATGATAACTGTTGTTGTAAGAGAACTCGACGAGGGGTAAATAGTCCTCCCATACTCCTCCCCAATCCAAGACGCATAATCTCAACATGTCTTCTAGGGTCCGGATGGTCCTTTCCGTCTGTCCATCTGTTTCTGGATGGAAAGCTGTACTGATTCCGTCCCCAGAGCACTTTGTAGAGCTTTCCAGAATGCTGCTGTAAACCTTGGATCTCGATCAGATACTATGTCCGTTGGGACACCATGAAATTTCACGACCTGATTGATGTACATCTTAGCAAAAACTTCCACTTTATCTGAATCTCGAATTGCTAAAAGATGAGTTACCTTGGTTAGTCGATCAACAATCACCCAAATGACATTGTTCATTCTTCCCTTCATGACCGGCAATCCCACGATTAGTTCCATAGCAATGGAATCCCATTTCCATTGTGGTATTGGAAGACTTTGTAACAATCCTCCAGGCACTCGATGCTCAGCTTTAACTTGTTGACATTCTTGACATTGTGCTACCCATTGAGCAACAGATCTCTTCATCCCCGGCCAATGATAGTACTTCCAGATATCCTTGTACATCTTCGTGCTTCCAGGATGAATACTATATACGGACCTGTGAGCTGTCCGTAAAATCTCCTTTCTTATATCACCTCCTTCTGGTACAGTAATTCTCCTTTTTAGTAATAGGGTTCCTTCTCATGCTAGATGATATTCACTTGGGTTCTCCTCTCTCCCTTCTTCAACCCTCTTTATAATGGCATGATTTTTTTCATCCTTCCTTTGCTATTCTCGGATCCTTTGGATAAGGCCGACTTAATTCACGGCTTGAAGTCCTAATAGTTCACTTAATTCACCCTCCAGGCCTGACAAGTTTACTTACTTTAATTCTCGATTTAACTCTTCTACCTCTCTTTCCATACTCACTTCAGCTCGACGGCGGCTTAAAGCATCAGCCACCACGTTTGTCTTGCCCGGATGATACTGAATCTTGACATCATAATCTGCGATGAATTCCATCCATCTTCTTTGTCGTAGATTGAGATCCGCCTGCGTGAACAAGTACTTAAGACTTTTATGGTCTGTAAATACGTGCACGCTTTCTCCATACAGATAGGATCTCCAAATCTTCAAGGCAAAAACTACAGCGGCCATCTCAAGGTCGTGTGTTGGATAATTCCCTTCATGTTTTCGCAGTTGTCTTGAGGCATAGGCTATTACCTTCCCTTCTTGCATTAAGACGCATCCCAAACCTACCATTGAGGCATCAGTAAATACCTTATAAGGTTTACCTGTTTCTGGTAGAACCAAAACGGGTGTAGACATCAAGGCTGCCTTGAGTTTTCCAAATGCTTCATCAGCTTCCTTACTCCAAATGAAAGGAACTCCTTTCCCCGTCAACCTTGTTAAAAGTTTGGTGATGAAAGAGAAATTCTTAACAAACTTCCGATAGTAGCCGGCTAAGCCAAGGAAGCTCCGAACTTCTGTCACAGTCAGAGGTTGTGGCCATTCCTGAATGACGGTTACCTTCTCCGGATCCACCGTCACGCCATGTTCCGAGACCCGATGTCCCAGAAATGCAATTTCCTGCTTCCAGAATCGACACTTACTAAATTTAGCGTAGAGCTTTTGCCTTTCTAATCTCTCTAGAACTTTCCTTAAGTGCACCTCATGCTCTTCATTAGGTCGGGAGTAGATTAAGATGTCGTCAATGAAGATGATCACGAAACTATCCAAGTAATCATGAAACACCTCATTCATTAGTCTCATGAATGCTGCGGGCGCATTTGTTAATCCAAACAGCATTACTGTAAACTCGTACTGGCCATAACTTGTGTTGAACACGGTTTTTAGCACGTCTGGTTCTGAGATCGAAATCTGATGGTATCCTGAGACCAAATCGATCTTTGAAAACCAGCTTGCCCCCGCAACTGATCTAATAGTTAATCGATCCTTGGGAAGGGATACTTATCCTTGATGGTGATATTGTTGATCCCACGATAGTCAATGCAAAGCCTCATGCTCCCGTCTTTCATCTCTACAAACCGGACTGGTGCTCCCCACAGTGATGAGCTTGGTCGGATAAACCCTTTTTCTATTAAGTCCACCAACTGGCTTTTTAATTCTGCCAACTCCGCTGGGGCCATCCGATATGGTGCTCTTGCTATTGGTGCTGCCTCCGGCTCCAACTTTATGGTAAAAGGCTTCCGGGGTGGGGGTACTTCCGTTAAGGATTTAAACACTTCCCCATAATCCCGCACTACTGGAATATATTCTACTTTCAAATCTTCTTTAAGATCCTCATCCACTACCCGGATAGCAACTAAATACGCCTCTCCATATTCCAGTTGTCTTACCACCCACGAGGCTGATACTAGGGTTGCCGTGATACTAGGACTAATGCCTTCGAACGCAACCTTCGGTTGATGGTTTTCCCTAAAGGTCACCCTCGCTTTCTCACATTCTAATTGGGCTCGGTATCTAGACAACCAATCCATTCCTAGAATTACCTCGAAATGTTTAAAGGGTACCACTAAAAGGTTAGCCTTATAGGTTCTCTCAAAAATTTCTACCGGTACTCCTATTACCACGCTACTTGCCCTCATGATTTTTTCTCCGGGGGTTAACACTAAAATACCCAACTTTTCCACCATAAAGGTATCTATAAACTTAGATGCCACCTCGGGAGTCACAAAACTATGTGTTACTCCCGAGTCAAACATAACATGTGTGGGGTTACCACCAACATGCAATGTTCCTACCATAAGAATAATACGCAAATTTACCAAACAAGTAATCATCCAACCATCAAGCACTCATTTATATATAGGGAGTTAGCACCCAAAACATACCTGTTATGAGCTTCCTTGATGGTTCAGCCTCCAACGCGTACACCCTTCCTGCCTTTGCCTGACGTTTGGCCGAGGGTTCGTTCATTAGTCGGTTCGGTGCCATCTGCCTACCGCCTCGGTGCGACGTCTCAACCATTTTGTTCGGACATGAGTTTGAGTAATGTCCCTTTCCTCCACAAGAGAAACATACTACTGGTGCAGGCTCTACAGGTACCGGACAATATGTCCCCCTTCGCCACAATCGTAACACCTGGATCCATAAGCCGGTCCTCTTGGCTTTTGGTTCCTTTCACCTTGAAACTTCCCGCAGTTTGAGAACTGGCCACGCCTAGCGGGTTGAAATGGTCTTGATACTTGATTTGGTCTGGAACCAAAATCATCCTTCTTCTTACTCGCATTTCCCCAACTTAGAAATGTTTCCACATTAACCGTTTTTTCGATCACTTCATGAGGGTTAGTATAGGTTACCGATTGTAGTCGGCTTCCTATCTCCGGGTTTAACCCTTGCATGAACTGTCTTGCTAAAGCTTTGTCACTAATATTACAGTAGGTGACATACCTTTGTAGTCTCATGAACTCTGATTCATATTCCCTCACACTTTTCTCTCCTTGATCCAAACGCAGAAATTCTTGAGCTAATCGGTCCCGGACTTCTGGTGGGAAGTACTTTTGTTCAAACTCCTCCTTAAATCTGTCCCATGGATGGATCGAAAACTCAGCTTGTCGATCAATGCTATTCCACCAGCTTAGCGCTTCTTTCTCCAAGTAATAAACACCAACATCTTTCTTGACATCAGGTGGGCATCTTGTCGCCGCAAAGTTCTTTTCAATACACAAAAGCCATGCATCCGCCTCATAGGGATCTGACTTCCCTTCAAAACGGTAAGTCCCCAGAGACTTCATGGTTGTCACAATCTTTAGAAAGTCTGGCCCTTGTGTTTCTCCAGAATTTGCACTAGGTACAACTTGCCTAATCAGCACTTGTGATAGCAGATTATGGACCATAGATAAAGTAAGATCAGCTTGCTGCTGTCCTGCCATACTTGGCTGTCCTCTAATGCATTCATGATGGTCCGACTGGTCTCTAAGTTCAGTTCGATTGATTGATGCACCATCACAATGATTCGGTGTGTGATGCATGCGAGATCCACGCACGTCATAATTCGACCCAGTGGGACTTGAGGATATGTAGGACGACATAAAGATATCCCGTACGTAAGAAGGCTCATGGCTCTCATGAGTAGACCCATTGTCCGTCTCAGGTAAAAAACCATACATTGACACCCGATCCCAGTATTCATCCCCATCCGCATACATAGGCGTATCCGGCAGTTCTACCACACCCTGACCCGACAATGAACCCCTCGAACGCACGTCATTAGCCTGATGATCTGACATCTACAATGGGTAATAGATAACTTAGCAACCTATTGACCAGAACGTACGTACCGGAATTCCTAATTAGCTTTCTGCGACACATTTACTCGATAAAACATTGAAAAGGCTTGTCCCATTAGCATGATCATGAACCATGCTCTGATACCACCATTTGTAACACCCCCGGTTCGTTCTATAAATAGAAGAACCAAAACTGCCACAATATGGTAACTAAGGCTGGCCAAGTCCTGGTGATGGATAAATCCATACCAAGTCCCGGACGTCCAAAGCACCAATTCCTGTAAACCCAAGCGTAAGGCTTTTCAACCCGTACAAAGGTTTTCGAGTTGTGTTACCCCGGACAAGGATATTAACACAAGCCAAGTTTGCAAAACGTAACTTCTTATATATCACATAACATTCTAAAACACGTTCTTACAAACTTGTATAAGTTTTACGTCCGAGGAAAAAACCAAAAAGATAGTACATACTTTACTTTGAACTGGTTTTGCAAAAAGCCAAGCAATCTACTTCCGGCAGCCTAACGTTCTGCTCCACTCTACAGGCTAACCTATGGGTTACCTCCAAAACAAAAGAGTCATGAGTAACCTAACGTTACTCAGTGAGTCCAGGACCCACTATACATAAGTTTGATCACCCAACCCAACCCCAATAGCTGAAGTAGCATAAGCCACCGCATAAGCATAAGTATAAATAAATATCCAAGTAAACACCAACTTTTCCCAACCATCACACCATCACCAACTCCACCACCCTGGATCCAGAGCTCACACCCGCGGGTTGTCAGATCACAGCCCCCGACTTGTGTGAATCCCTCCAGCACTTAACTATCACAAAGAAAGTCAAGTCAGAACTTCACTAAACCACATCGCGGCCGATTCCGACTTTTTCACGGTACTCGTTCTATCCCGTCGGATTGTACTCGGCCTAGGCTGCAATCCCGTCTCTCCGAGTCTTCTTACCGTCCCAACGGTAAGGCTTGCAGGGCACTGCTGAAAACTCCGCCTTTCACCAAACGATGCACAAGGACCATTGGGATCTCTCACATCCGTTCATCACCATACCACGTCATGCACAAACCATTGGGATCTGAAGCATACGTTCCAAGAATTTCGGCAGCATAACGCTTCACCGAAATACTTAACCAACAATCCAAAAAGAAAATACAACATAACCATGAACAGGGCACTCGGTTTCCCGTTCCACCATCAAACCTGCAAGGTTAGTCAATACATAGCCTAACTACCGGGACTCACCAAATACCCACGGTTCCGACCACCCTTCCTTCCAATCCTAGGTTCAGGTCCGCACTGGTTCTCGGTACGGCTCCTAACTCCGGTCTAAACACTTATGATCTAGGTTTCTCACACTTCCGCACTTAAACTCTTTTTCGCTCAAGTTTTTCTCACAGATTTTCTCTAGTTTTTCTCACGGCCGAAAGGTGTCTTAAAAACTAACCTGAAAGGACTATTTATAGCCATCAGGGAAGCGGTGGGCGGTAATTTAAGCCAATCCATGTCCAACACCCAAGACGCCCAGCTGTCCGTCCATATCGATTTCCGACCAATCACGGTCCAACACCCCATGGGCGGCATGCGCGGCCAATTAGTGCATCACACCATTTCCATGAATAAAACTATCCATAATTATCCCCTAAGCACCAATCAGAGTATTTCTTACCGGTTAAGGTTCATCCATGGCCCAGCGTTGTCGGGTTCGATCGCCCATGACCCCACGCTGGTCGGTGGTCGGAAAAAAATTTCTCGGGCCATTATCGCGGCTTTTGGTCCGTGGTGAATTTTGCCTTAGCTCGGAAACATCACCCGTCCTTTTAAAAAAAAATTCCTCGGTCGTTCTCCACTATTTTACATATCCTTGCTTAGGCTCAGGGACTTCTCTTGAAAATTCTCAGCTCCAGTCGGTCACTACACTCAGGGTACTCAGAATGTTGGTCTAGTGTTCAGAAAGAGTTTAAGAGACTTCAATGTCGCACCAGATAAACTTCAGATTTTAGTGCGGATTTGGATCAAAGGAGACCAATTACTGGTTACATATTTACGATAGGATGTGTGGAAATATGGTCAGCTGGAAATCAGGTTTACAACATGTGGTGGCTCTTTCGATGATAGAGGATGAATATATATCTTTGGTTGAGGCTATCAAGGAAGGTATTTGGCTAAGAGGATTGTTGGAAGAGTTAAGATACGATTAAAATGTGGTCAGTGTTGGTTGCAATTCTTAGAGTGCAATTTGTCTCATGAAGAATAATGCTTTCCATGATAGGACCAAACATGTTGCAGTATCAAAATATGTGGCTGGCAGTATGAGTTTTGTCAGGGATATGATTGATGGAGGTGAGATAGTTGATCAGAAGGTTCACACTTCAAAGAACCCAGTAGACATGTTAACTAAGGTGATTCCATTACACAAGTTCGAGCAAGCTTTAGCTGTGCTTGGAATAGCCAGGTGCTAATTAAATAGCTATGTTTAATGGCATGAGGTGGATATTGTTGAGTCTTGTGTGACATTCAACATTGATTGAGCAGAGAACCAGTCTTGATTTAATGCTATTTGGTGTAAAAGTATCAATTAGGTGATAATTGGAGCTTTTGTTATTGAACCTTATTGATTGTTGGTGTACCAAATCTCGTCAACGTCTCTGATTAGATAAAGAGAGTTTTTTGAGCTGAGGTGTTTCAAGTAGACTAGAGAGAATATGGTTAGATTGAGAGAGAGATTGTTCTTGATTAACATCAATTTAGATCAACCTTCTTGTGTATTTCGATCTTGGTGTACTCTTGAAAGGTTTATAGTGAATGTTTTTGCTTGTGCCATCAAGCACTCAGATGTACGGATTCAATCGAATCCTGAATTGGGTTAAACGTTTCTGTGTTCTTCCTTTACCGTTTTGCTCTTACTTGTTTTCTTTGTTAAATCGAATGCGAGATAGAGAGTGAGAGGTTCGTAAGAGAGCGTGATTCGAATTCGTATCGGAGTAATCGGATTATTATAAAGTGCTTACAAGATCATAAGCTTGCCAGGCCAATAAGACCATTTCAGTACAAAAACTCAAAGCATTTTCCTGGCTAAACTCAATCTATTTATGCATTTTCTCAATTGTTCCGTCATCATCAAGACCAAGACCATTGTTGTACTGATTATAATTGCCACGGCCTTTCTTGGAACTCTGTGAGACATTCCCTAAGCAATACTTAGTTTGCTGTCTTGTTTGGTGTAAGCAAGACCATCAAAAACAAAACAATAAAAAATCATCAATTTTTAAAAATACGAAGAAAAGAGGAAAAAAAATAATATTAATTTTACATTGACATTTTGGTCCAATTCACAAACTTTGAAACTCTGCAGAGAAAGTGTTTGCATCTACAAGAAACCCTAATTTGAATTTAATTTCTCGAATTGGATAAAGTGGATAGAGAGGGTTTGTTTATCGATCTTACACTCGAGGTAATCATCAACGTATACTCCAAAATATTGATTATTGAATCCAAACCTCTCTTCTTCTTCCTCCAAATCCGTAAAATTAATGGGGTTTCAATTCAGTTCTTCGTGTTTTTGGTTTCAAATCATATCCCAAATAGGGGTGCCTTAGGATTTTGGTTAATTTTGATTTACTTTAAATATTTTGGGTCAAATCGATCTAATCATATCGCGGTTCGGACTTTTTTTAAAAGACCTGCAAATATTTTTTTGGTAAAAACCTACAAATATTTTATCTTTACAGTCTTACTCACCCCATGATATACGTCTTGGATTTTTGGCTTTTAACACCCATATCAGTACCTTCGAGCCAATAAGTCCACAGACATTTTCACTGATTTGGATCTGACAAGGTTTTTCAATATTTTATGCTAAAGTTAATGGTGAATTGGGTGTATAATACTTTTTGATACTAAAATTTACAAACTAACATATATAAAAGTAAATTTAAGTAACTAACATAGATAAAAAAAAAAAATTTTGACAAAAATACACTTACTTTTGCTTTTTGCTTTTTAATTTTGCTTTTACTTTTACTTTTTGCTTTTTTCAAATAATAATATCAAATTTCTTTTTAAAATAACAAAAATAAACTAATATACTATATTGTATATACATTTACAAATTTTAAAACATTACATAATTAAAAATATTGATAATTAATTATATAGTTTAAATAAATAACTATAATCGAAATAGTTAATTATAAACAATTATAGTTACATATTAAATAGTTTGTAGTTAATTATATATAAATTATATATGATATAGTCTACTATTTTATAGTTAATTATCATATAAAATTTTTTAAACCATTAGTATATACTATATGGCTAATGGTATTGTCTATGATTTAAATACATAGTTAACTATTATTATACATTCTTTTATCAAAAGATACATAAATACAATTTCAAATATGCTTAACTATCTATTTTAAAATATAATTAACCATTTTTCTACATAAATATATAATTTGACTTAACTATATATTTTTATCAAATATATGTAACTATGTTCAAATATACTTAACTATATTTTAATATTCAGATATATTAAAAATACAGTTAACTATTCTAAAAACATAATTTACTATTTTCAAAATATAGTAAACTATTTTAAAAAGAAAGTTCACTATTTTAAATATATAGTTAACTATTTTTAGAAACATAATTAGATATTTTAAAACATAGATTACTATTTATTATAATAATAAATTATTTTAAACTATAGACAACTATTAGTAAATAGTCAATTAATTTTTAGACTACTGTTATTATAATAATATTGTAGCTTACTATTTTTGAAAGTAATATAGATATAGTTAACTAACTCGTTCAATCTATTGTCTAACATCAATTTATCAACAATAGAATCCTAAAAAGGAGTACATGGCCTGGGAAGGCAAAGTGTCCACCTCCACAAGTATTGTTTCAAGCTTGTTGTAGATTTTGCCAAACCATGCTCTTCTTTTGCATTCTGGAACCATGATTTACACTACAAAATTCTGCAGTAAACAGAAAAAAGGTACAAACTTTGGTTAGGCAACAACATCATCGCAATTAGGAAAGAACATGAAACTGTTTTCCATATATGAATTCAAACGTGACTAGATAGTAAGAACATGAAGAGACTAAACGGTGGCTTTGGTTTCTTCGGTTTGTCACGGTTTCTCGTATTCTCGTGCTTCTTCGTCTTCTTCATCGAAGGAGAAAATGTTTGTAAATATGAAGGCAGAGAACGGACTTGCGGTGGAGGAAACAGGCCAAGTTGATAAATGGAAAAGACGGAGGACTTTATGACAGAGATGCTGAGATAAGCTTGACTAACAAGCAAGCTTCCTAAAGAGTTTAGGATTTAGATAACACCAAATCTATTTAGGATTAGGATAAAGTTATGTCTTGAGAGTTATATATTGTGTTAGATTATTATTGTGTCTTATGATTATTGAGATATTGAGAGTAGTGGGTTATTGAGAGCTTTTGTATTGTAAGAGATTCAAAAGCTATTTAATAAAGATTCAGGTCTTTGTTAATCTTGTGTTCTTGAGTTCTTGAGCTAAGGTTTAGTCTTTGATTTCTATATTTGGTATCAGAACCTCCTAAAACTAAGATCGAATGTCTGAGAAATCAGAGAAAGCCATCATCGCAACTGGACAGCCCTCCAACCACTGAGGGGGAGGAGGATCTTCGTCTTCCATTCAGATTCCGATTTTGAGTAACACAAACTATGCATATTGGGTCATAAGAATGAGAGCTGCACTTCAAGTTCACAAAGTCTGGGATATCATCGATGCAGAACAAGAAACAATTGATGAAGAGAAAAACAACATGGCTGTAGCTCTCTTGTTTCAATCAATACCAGAAGCTTTGGCTCTGCAAGTAGGGGAAATCAGCGATGCAAAGAAACTTTGGGATGCTATAAAAACACGACATGTAGGAGATGAAAGAGTTAAAGAAGCACGGTTACAAACCCTAATGTCAGAGTTTTATCGATTGCAGATGAAAGAATCAGAAACAATTGACGATTTCTCAGGGAGAGTAGCTGCAATCTCTTCTAAATCAGCGGCTTTGGGAACTGCTATTGATGAACCAAAACTGGTTAAAAAATTCCTCAAAAGCCTACCTCACAGAAAATACATACACATAGTGGCCTCGGTAGAACAATTACTTGACCTTAATACAATAAGCTTTGAAGATGTCATAGGTCGGCTTAAAGCCTATGAAGAGAGAATCAGCGAGAGTGAAGAAGCATATGAAGAGCAAAGCAAACTAATGTATGCAAATACAGACTCACGAAACGCTTATTCAAGGCAAGAATACAATTCAAATTACAGAGGAGGCTATAGAGGAAGATCACGGGGAGGAAGATTTTCATACAGAGGAAGAGGCCATGGACGTCTAGGAGGAGGAGATATGACAGGAATCACATGTTTTAGGTGTGACAAAAATGGACACTATGCCTTTTTGTGTCCTGATAGGTTACTGAAGTTACAAGAGACGCAAGAAACAGAAAAAGAAAAGGACACCGAGGATGCAGATTCTCTTCTAATGCATGAAGTTGTTTACTTAAATGAAGAAAAATGCGTACCTAGTAAGTTTGAAACCAACATTGATTGAGAAGAAGTCTGGTACTTAGATAATGGGGCAAGTAATCATATGACAGGAGATAAAAGGTATTTTGGCAAGCTTGATCCCACAATCACTGGTAAAGTGAGATTTGGAGATGACTCACGAATTGATATCAAAGGAAAAGGGACTATTGCGTTTATCGACATGAATGGAAAACCAAGGGTAATGACAGATGTTTACTACATCCCTGGACTTAAAAGCAATATCGTGAGCCTTGGACAAGCAACAGAGGCAGGTTGCGATATCAGACTAAGAGGAGGACAACTAATAATGAAAGACAACAGAGGAAAACTGCTTGCTAAAGGACAAAGGTCTAGAAATCGGCTCTACAAAGTGAGAATGGGTCTGAAAGACAATGCACGTCTATATATGGCATGTGTTAATGAATCTAGCAAGTGGCATGCTAGGATGGGACATGTTAACTATGATAAACTGAACTCCATGATTGAGAAGAAGCTGGTTCATGGAGCACCAACTAAAACACTTGAAAAGGAACTCTGCAGTTCTTGTTTACTTGGCAAACAAACTCGGCAAGCATTCCCACAAGCAACCAATTTTCGAGCAACAAGGAAGCTAGAGCTCATACATCGTGACCTTTGTGGACCAATTACACCAAGCACAAGTGGAGGAAACAGATACATCTTTGTGCTCATTGATGACTACTCACGATACATGTGGACTATTTTGCTAAAAGAAAAGGGTGAAGCATTTCAAAAGTTCTGCAACTTCAAAACTTCTGTAGAGAAGGAATCAGAACTAAAGATTGGGACTCTAAGAACTGATAGAGGAGGAGAGTTCATATCTATTGAGTTCAACTCTTTCTGTGAGAAATCCGGTATAAACAGACACCTTACTGCTCCATATACGCCACAACAAAATGGTGTTGTAGAGAGACGCAATAGAACACTCATGGAGATGACGAGAAGTGTTTTGAAGCACATGCACTTACCAAATTATCTCTGGGGAGAAGCTGTGAGGCATTCTACTTATATCTTGAACCAGGTTGGAACAAGTGCTTTACAGGACTAAACTCCATACGAGCTCTATCGAGACAAGAGACCAACAATCGAACACATACGGATCTTTGGGTGCATAGCGTATGCAAAAGTCGATGCTCCTCACTTGAAGAAACTTGATTATAGGACAAGAATACTCGTTCATCTTGGAACAGAACCAGGGTCCAAAGCCTATCGACTCTTTGATCCACAAACAAGAAAGGTGGTCGTAAGTCGTGATGTGATCTTTGATGAAACAAAAGGGTGGAATTGGAAGGATAACAATGACGGAAAAGATAATAATGGAAGCTTTCGTATCACTTTCAATGATACAGCGAACCATGGACTTCGTGATATTGCAGAGGAAGCTGAAACTGATGTTACGAGAGAGTTACAAGGTGAGAACATCAACTACGAGCAGACTGACACAGACCCAGAAACAATAGCAGAAGATTCTGAGACAACTGCGTTAAGTCCCACGCCATTGAGAAGATCAGAAAGGCAGAGGAACATGCCAAAATATCTTGAAGATTATATACTTCTTGCGGAAGAAGAAGGAGAGATGCTACTGTTTTGTTTGAACAATGAACCGAGAGATTTCAAAGAGGCAAAAGATTCGAAAGATTGGATAAAAGCTTGTGAGAGATAAACTCCATCGAGAAGCTTAGAACATGGGATCTAGTGGATCTACCTATATGAGCAAAAGCTATTGGATTGAAATGGGTATTTAAGCTTAAAAGGAATGCAGATGGAAGCATAAACAAATACAAAGCGAGATTAGTCGCTAAAGGATATGTTCAGCAGTCTTTGCTCCGGTGGCAAGAATCGAGACAATAAGACTTTTGATTGATCTAGCAGGTTCATACGGCTGGGAGATACATCACCTAGATGTCAAAACTGCGTTCTTACATGGAGAACTTAAGGAAACTGTCTATGTTGCTCAACCCGAAGGCTTTGAGATAAAGGGAAACGAGGGAAAAGTCTATAAGCTTAATAGAGCTTTGTATGGTTTACGACAAGCTCCCCGAGCCTGGAACAACAAACTGAACTGCATTCTCATGGAACTTCAATTCATTAAATGCTCTAAGGAACCCTTTCTATATCGAAAGAGAGTCGGGGAAAATATGTTGGTCATAAGAGTGTACGTTGATGAACTGTTTGTTACAGGTACGAGTCTTGATGTTATTAACAAGTTTAAAAAGGAGATGGCAAGCAACTTCGAGATGAGTGATCTTAGAAAGCTAACATACTATCTTGGGATCGAAGTCCACCAAGAAGAGAGACAAATTACTCTAAATCAAATGCGCTATGCCATCAGAGTCCTAGAAGAAACAGGAATGAAGAATGGTAACCCTGTGCAAACACCAATGTAAGTTGGATTACAGCTGAGCAGAAGTGAGAATAAAGCAGAAATAGATGCAAAAGGTTACAGACAAAACGTTGGATGCCTCCGTTATCTGCTCCATACGAGGCCTGATCTCTCTTTCGCCGCAGGAGTACTCAGTCGATATATGCAGAGTCCACGAGAATCACATGGGCTAGCTATGAAGATGGTCTTGAGATACCTCAATGGAACCACAACCCTCGGACTAGTCTTTGAGAGAACTAAGATACCAAAGCTTGTAGGGTACAGTGATAGCAGTCATAACATTGATCCTGATGATGGTAAAAGCACTGCAGGACATATTTTTTTTATCTCGGAAACAGCCCTATCACCTGGTGTTCACAGAAGCAAGAACTCGTAGCATTGTCCTCATGTGAAGCAGAGTTTATGGCAGGTACTGAAGCAGCAAAACAAGCTATTTGGCTACAAGACTTGTTGTGTGAGATCACAGGGCAAGCTAGTGAGAAAGGGATCATTTGGATTGATAATCAATCAGCCATTGCCCTTACAAAGAATCATTTTTTTCATGGAAGAAGCAAGCACATACAAAGGAGATTCCATTTTATAAGGGAGTGTGTTGAGAATGGCCAGATTGAAGTGGAACATGTCCCCGGGACAGAGCAGAAGGCTGACATATTAACCAAGGCACTTGGAAAGATCAAGTTCAAAGAAATGAGGGACCTCATTGGTGTTCAAAATCTGGTGAATGATGACATCAAGCTTAAGGGGGAGAATTTTGAGATAAGCTTGACTAACAAGTAAGCTTTCTAAAGAGTTTAGGATTTAGATAACACCAAATCTATTTAGGATTAGGATAAGGTTATGTCTTGAGAGTTATGTATTGTGTTAGATTATTATTGTGTCTTACGATTATTGAGATATTGAGAGTATTGGGTTATTGAGAGCTTTTGTATTGTGAGAGATTCAAAAGCTATTTAATAAAGATTTAGGTCTTTGTTAATCTTGTGTTCTTGAGTTACTGAGATAAGGTTTAGTCTTTGATTTCTATATTAAGACGAAAAGGTTGAAGAAAGAGAAATTGTGTTTTTTTTTAAGATCAGATAAAAAAAAATTGTGTTTTAGTGAAAAGAGAAATAAAGAGAAAATGTATTTTTAGGATAAATGAGTGAATTTGAAATTCAAAGCCACTAACAAACAAAAATGAAGCATTATGAAATAGAAAAAAAAAACTAAAAAAAAAAAGAAGGTACAATGCAGAGAAGTACAATGCAAAGAGGGATATATGATTATTTTATGGGTACATTTTGTTAGATTCTTAATTTGCATCATGGACATGTTAGAGAATGAATTATAGTCCATAAAACTATTATCTAGCCCAATTTCTCTAAAATCGTATAAAAATACCAAACTATCATAATTTTATTATTCAACTAATCTATTTATGACGTAATTTTTTCTACAATATCCAAACTATCATTTTATAGGTGATTTTAACTTATATGTTTGCTAATCAAACTTTATTGAAGTATTTATTATAAAATTAATAAAACTGTATTTTATAGTAAATGTTATAGTTAAAACTATCCTAAAATGTTTTCCAATTTAATTATATCACTATTATACAGATGGATAAAAAAAAATTTAAATTTTTTTGACTTTATCAAAAGGAAAACCTATATTCTACAATGAATATTATTTTTTATATTAAAATAATATTTGAAATACTATATTAAGTACAATCATAAATCTTTTTTAAGGTAAAAATGAAATTTGAATATTTTCATTTAAATTTAAATATTAACAAATTAAAATAGGAAAACTTAAATTTTATATAATATTTATGAATAAAATTTAATAAATTTATATTTTATATAATAAAAGTTTTATATTTATGAATAAAATATAAAATATATTGTAATTTTAAAAATTTAAAAATTAATAATCTATGTTATTATATTCTATTGGAAGTTAAATTTCTGGAATAAAATTTTAAAGTCTGCCAAAACTTTTAATTTTATTGCACATGTATAGAAATGCATACTTGACGTTATTCTGCCAAATATATAAATATATGCAGATTAAAGATAAATGTATCAAATAGATTTTTGAAATCTAACAAATGTAACGGTAAGTTTGACAAATATATGCAGACTAAAGATATAATGTGCAACTTTGCTGTAAATATGCTAGATGTTTATAGATTAAACATAAGTCTATCAAATAGATTTTGAAGTCAGCGAGATAACATTTATGTATGTAAGATATAATTTAAAATCTACGAACTATAATTCAAAATCTTCAAGGGTAGTATTGAAATCTTTATATAACGCCCTGACCGCCCTTACCGGTGAGTCATCCATCCCTCTATCGGGCTCGTGGGCCTCACCCCTATCCGACGGTCGGTGCGTTAACCGAGAGGTTCAAAAGTCATGATATACTGTCCTTTCAATCACCACATGACCGTTCCCCGTGTTTTGGCCTCACTAACACGGTACCGCGAATCACTTCCCGGTAGGTCACCCATCCTTTGACTACTC
>OVBI01002206.1:0-22700 GCA_900406495.1 Sisymbrium altissimum | reverse complement strand
CTGTCTTGTCTCAACTTATTACCGATCGGATTGTTCTCGAATCCCAACGACAGAGAGACTTGGCACATCAACAACAACCCTTGTTGATAACGATGTTCGTCAAATTTACCAAGAAAGACTACATCGTCGCACCTTGTTACTCTGCTCCTTCCACAACAGATTTAGAGTCGTGTGCCATCTGTCTAGAGGACATGTCGGAGTCTGACGCCCTCTGCCAACCGCCTGACTGTGTGCATCTTTTCCATGAAGACTGTTTCGTCAAGTGGTTGGATCGTCAACATGACTCATGCCCTCTCTGTCGCCAATCGCCAAACCCGTTAACGAACAAACCGAGCAAAGCGTTGGAGAAGTTATCTCAGTCGCCAAACCACCTGCTCACGAAACAGACAGAGTAAAAGCTTTGGACAAGTTAAAAGAGGCATAACTAAGGTTTCAATTCAAGCAATGATCCGTGTTGGAAGTCTACTTAGGGTTTCTTTATTCTTTGTAATTTGGTAAAATTTTGTTGCATAGCTCAACTAGGGTTTTAATTTTCATTTGTTGTATTGATCTCGTCACTTGTTTTGTTGGCAAAAGTATATAATGCAGTAGATTTAATAAAATTAGTTCGCTTTAACTCTCGTCTTAAAATTCATTCCATTATAAATTTCATAACCTCCTAGCTCTAACCCCTGAGAAGCAAAGAACAATATCTCACAATGATAAGTTAACCAATTACGAGATTTAGATACATGGGTCAATGCATCTCACACAACTAACTATAGCACAAAGTATACGAATTCTGATGACTGAAGTCGAAGTACTAAACCAATAACATGATGCAGGCTTGAGTTGAGAATATGGTGGATTAAAGAAAAAGGTGTTAACCAAGAACATCATAGAGAATCAGTCCAATGTCAATTTAAGCAGGAAACTGCTAAAGTAGTTGCAGAATGAAACTAGATCGTGATGAAAGAAGATAAAATGCAAATTTCGAATATTGAGAATCTCCCAAATAACCAGGCGACCGAACTGAACTCTTATCTACTGATTAACCGCACTCTAGATGATCAAAGCTCGACATGCTTGAAGTGATACTCATCGATTGTTGAGTATATAAGACCATCGGCTTCCAGTGACTGAATAACACCCCTGCGTAAAGACACCCAAAACATAAAAGCTAGCTCATTAAAAAAATCAAGAAACTTGTAAGTGTAGAGATGGAGATTATAAGTAGAGAGAAAGAAAGCATACTCAAGCTTGTTCTTTGGGATCTTCAATTGCTGGGCAATTTCATCCAGGTGTATCCCCTGTTGTCTTGCTCTGCATTGTATACAGTTAACAAATATCAGACAACACAACTTTAGGTGGCTGCAACAAGTGTAGCGAACTCAAACTCCAACTCACGTGCAAGCAGGTTGCTTAAGATAGTCTAGAATCATATCATCCACGTTCTTGCGCCCATTTCCATCATTGTTTTGAGAGGACACCACCTGTAAACGAGTACCACCGATTAGATTTATAACGCACATGTGTCATAAAAAAAAAAGAAAAAAACTTAGTATATCTCATTCGTACAGGGTTCAATGTGGTTGCTTGGTTTGTGTTAACCGATGAGTTCACCATATGAGATTGAGTGACATCACCAACTTGCTGTCCCAACTGATAAACCACACATGTATCAGAGACGACAAAAATAGCAAATCGAGAAGTTACAACAACAAACAGAGTCATAAATCTCTTTTGTCATGTACCAATTTCATTACCTGTGATTCAGAGTTCTGAGTGTAGAAGTGTATACACTCAATATAGTGAAAAGTCACCTCGTTGAAATCCATAATGGGTCTGCAAAAACCAAACCAATCTTTAACAATCAAGATAAAAATCCATAAAACTGATCCAACAAACGTAATACCAAAACAAGAATCAAACATTTCAAAATCCATAAACGTACCTGACAGAGAAAACAAGAAGCTGCTTTTTCCCTTGGAAAGTCTTCAAATGACCATTGAGACGCACATAGGTTCCATCTCTGTTTCACAACCCTTTAAACCATAAGAAAACACTTTCGTAATAAATGTGAATCTCACAACCAAAATATCAGACACAAAAAAAAAAAAAACAAAAGCAGAAGATAAGATACTCACTCCACTGACTCCATTTCTCTAGCGTCGAAACTTTCATTCACCCTAACAACAAAAGCACACAACAACCCCCAATTATAAACATGATATATCTATGTTCCATCTCTCTCACTTCAAACCTAAAAGATTATAATATTTTACCATCTTTTACAGTCGATTCGTCCTGTTCCATCATCAAGAGTGAATCTAACTTCAGTGACTTTCGAGACGTCTTTGTCACACACTAGACCAACAAGTGAGACCTAGATTTGAACACACACAAATGAGTAATCAAAACATTATTAGAATTGAGGAATAATAACGATAATAAACAAGGAAGAGATCTGGTTGTTTTAAATTACGTTAGTGAGTTCGACTCCACTGATGACGATACCAGATTTTTCACCACTAGACTGAGAAGAAGCTTCGGTGATTTGTTTCACCGTCACTGGGACAAGTCCTTGAAAGTCACGATTCTGCATTCCAAAACACATACCAAAATCGATGAATCTAGGGCAATCGGAGACTTTGGAATGGAATTAAACAAAGGAAAATAGCAAATCGGGACCTTAGTGGAGGAGGAGGAGGTTTCGTAGGCTTGAGAAGGTTGAGAAGACATGAATCCGCCGCCGGAGAATGCGGAGTTCGGCTCGAATTGACTGTTGGAGAACATTTTCGCGAATCCGGAATTACGGGGAAGAAGGAGAGAGATAGAGACGGAAGTTGAGGGAAGCGATCGAAAGAAGAAGAGAGGATGAAAAAGTGTTTTTTGGGGGAATTTTATTTTATTTTTTTCCCTCCAGTTTCGATTTAGCTTCCCGCCTGCTAGGGCTGAGTGGGTGGCTTTCGCCTTTTAGGTTTATTTGTTTATGGAAAAAAAAATATATATATATATATATATATGTAAATATTATTCAATTTTGATATACTCATATCATTGTAAGAGTGTAAGGTAAGAAAGAAGATTGGATCATAATCTTTCATTGACAATCAACTAATCTAATTTAGGGGAGTATATTGAATATGTTATTTAAGAGAAGTTTAGGTGATTTTATTTTTAATGAATTTTTGGGAGATTTTGGATGAATTAAGAAAGTTGTGGTGATTGTTATTAAACCACTCTAGAATTCTATTTGGGATTTGAAATTTTATTTTTTTTAATAAAAAAATTTCACCAAATCACTTTAGATTCATTACAAATCTCTTGAAATCTACTATTTAAAATATTTCCAATAATATTTTAACACAGATTTTAAAATTACAAGTTTAATAACTCTGGATTTTAAAACATTTTTAAAAATTTATATTTAAATAACAATGAATTTAACATTTTAATACAAATCACTTCAAAACTCTTTAAATCATCAATTGAATACATCCCCTAAGTGTAGAATCAAAGTAATGCTTTGAATACACCCCTAAGTATGGGATCAAAGTAGAGCTTTAGGCAGGTTCTTACTCTCTTTATGGCTTTTTCATATGCGGACATAATTTATGAGTTTGGACTCAGAAGATCATATTCATGTTATTACATCAGGAAAAACAGACGAATTACACATGAACTATAAGCTTAGAGTGTGTAGTTTACCAATAAAATGAAAATAGAAAATCAAGTACCGGCCAAGAGATAGAAACTCTGCCGAAAAGTAACATTATCAAAAAGACTAAAATCGGACAAAATCGGCCCAATGGGTTTAAGAGTATTTCAAAAGGCATATGAGCTATATAGGTTCTCTCTCCCGGATTCACTCACCAACACAGGTTCCACAGAACGATGGTTTTGTGATCTCACAATACAAAGAAGCGTTACAGAATCAAACCGCACTCGTTTGGAGAGACTAATACGTGACGTTGTTGGGTAGATTTCTGATGACGTTGCTCTTCATTCCGAGCTTAACACGCATTCTAGCTCCTCTTTTGTTCATCTCTCTCATCACCTTCATCCTCACTATGTCCTCCCTCGACTGCACTGTTGCTAGACCCATGCTCTTGTACCTGCGTTGAACATCCATCGTATGTCGGATTCTGCTATACTGATTCTCTGATTATAGAGAGAAAGAAGAGTAAAAGAGATCAAACCTCGAGGCTAGAGAGGTGACGATGTGTTTCTGAGAAGATGGAGGTGGCTTCTGTTTGTAGTAGCGCATGAATTCTCGAGACCCGAGAGTCCTGGACGTTACTTTGTTTTCCTCTCTCTTGGTGATCACGAGCTCAGACCCACCAAAAAGCTCTACGGTATTAGCTGATTCACCAGCTACAACCATCTGCTGATTTTCGCCTTCATTGCCGTAACTATAAAAACACACACATTCAAAAGAAACAATAGTTCAAGCAAAAATTACACAGGACTCCCGTGGTAATAAGACATTAAACAGAGGAAGAATACAGACCTGCTGCTGTAGTCATAGAACTCTTCTAGTTCTGCATCTTCTTCGTCACCACCATCACCGTAATGCACTTTGCAATGACTTTTGGCGTCCATATGCTTTCGAACAGCTTCCAAACTGCTGAATGGATGGCGCAATTCATTGCAGTACAGACAAACTAAGTCCCTCTTGACCTGATAGAGAAACGGTGTAAAGAGTCAATATAACAGAAAACAGAAAAACAAAGATCTGTAACGGACTAAAAGTGATGAGACAAAACAACATACCTTTAGACCAACATAGGTTAAAAACCCTTTTGGATCCTTCAAGTACTCGATATCAGGAATGAAGAATCCATGGAGCTTATGCATATGAACCATGCACTTCTCTAGCGTCTTATGCTTTTTATCACACATCAAACAGCAAGTCGGATCCAATTCAAACTCGATATCATCCTCATCCATATCTTCACCAGAACCCTCCTCATCATCCTCCTCATCCTCATCCATATCTTCACCAGCCAAATCATCGTCAGAATCAACCTCAACCCATTCATCTTCACTCTCTTCTTCTTCTTCACTCTCTTCCTCAATCGAACCTTTAAGCTGAGCACTCTCCTTCTTCTCAACACGACGAGGAGGAAGCTGCTTAATGATCGCTTTATCCTCCTCTCCGCTGCTTGTTCCAGCTTTCAACACGTGGCTCTTTGACTTAAGATGCTGCTCATGAGCTTTGGGACTCCTGTAAGATTTATTACAGACTCCACAACTATAAAGCATCGGTGCTTCTTTAGCTTTGATCCTCTCTTGAGCTATTGCAGTTTGTCTAGCTTCAAACAGAGCTTCTGTAACTCCAGGAACACCAGCAATCTAAAACATTTTCCGACAATAACCAAACTGTTTCGTCATAATCAACTCATATGGACATACTAAACCCTAACGAAGCTACAATCTTAGTCACGTGCTCATAAAATTATCACGTGCTTATAGAAACTAAATCAAGAAACATAAGAGAGATTAACTGACCTTGCGCTTGAGATTGTAACGGTGCCATTCAGATTTGTAATGGAGTTTCTGTTCAGCGTCGTCTTCGAACTCCTTGTTACATGAATTACATGCTAAACCTGACATCATCTCTTTCTATATCTCTAGATTCGATTGGAAGATGAAGGAAGAAAATTCAGGTTAGGGATGATGGGATATATATAGTTGCGGCGACGGCTCGTAAGGTCGGTCGAGGGAAGAAGAAGGTATAAAAAGCAAAATTTGTTTACGATGACGATTTTTTTTTGGTTTGCGTAAGCGGGTGATGTGTTATGGGTCGGGTTAAGACCCGTTTAGATTTTAAAATTTGGCCCAAACGAAAGTTTAATCGGCTCTTTGTTTTACGCCCGTTTCTTGTTTATACCTCTATGAGCCTATATTTTTTATTTTATTTTTGCAAACTCAAAATTTATTGACTGAAGAGAGAAAAAATAAAAAATTTACCAAACAAACCGCCAAGGAATAATACAATAACACTAAAGAACAATACAACAGTCCATAAAAAAGTAAGATTCAAAAGATATTATTTAGAAGAAGAGAGTTGATAAAGATGTTGACGTATAAATTTGTTTTGGTCTATATATAATGAGAAATGAAAACGGAAGAAAAATGAAATATAAAAGAAAAATAAAACAAGAAATTTAAAGTTAATATTTCTTTAGTGATAAGTGTCACATTTATACTTTAGAATCAGTTTCAGAGTGAAGATACACCTATTTCAAACCAGCATTTTTATGTATTCGTTGAAAATGGTCGATTAAATAAAATCAATAACGATGTCAAAAAATCTATAAAAAAACAAATAAAATAAAATAAATAGAAATAAAACAAAGACTGAAATAGGAATTTCTTAAACAAAAAAAAAACAAGACATTAGGTATGAATCAAGAGTGAGAACATGAACTGAAAACATAAAGAAATGATAACTTAATTCTCATCATATTAAACTATACACTGCCTTTACATAAGTAATCTTTCTTTTTAATTTGGTAAAATGCTTTTGGAACTGAAATAATTAATTCATTTGTTACTATATTTTACTTTTAATTTAACACCAAATCCTTTTATTTCATTCTCATTCTGTTGATTCATGTTTTTGGTTAAACAGTAATTCAATATTCTTTTATTACAGAAAAACAAACTTAATTCTTTTATTATTACTATTCATAAATATTTGATTAATTAATAAATTTTCTAATTCAATTGTAATATGTTAAAGAAGATGGAAGTATCTAATATTTTGAAAATGTTATTAACAGTATGGTTTGGGATCAATCCCGAGGAGATGCATATCCTATTGAAATTTTTTCTTCCAAAACTACAACTAAAGTATGGTATTAGAAAAGAATCCTTTAAAACATTGGACTTAAAAAATTATTTACAAATAGAATTGTGGTTGATTCAAAGGGAAATGAAAATGATAATGTAATATAACATGAACAAAAAATGTATCATCAATATTTGTAGAAGGAAGTAGACCAGATTCTGAATTATATACTAGTAAAATCCAAAAATCTTAACCATCCAAAAATATATAAATTAGTGTCTTTCCATTGATTTAAAGAAAAAGAGGAGGACTTAAACATTGAACTCCAAAACATAAGACAATTGATATAACCACATGGCATTGCATTTGCCACGATCCACGAGCATCCAGTGCCTTTTCTTTGTTCACATGGCAAAGAAAAGTTTGATCACCCTTTATCCTCGTGAATTTATTTTCTCTCTAATTTCTTTACTTGTCCAAGTCATATTTCCTCACATCTTCATTTAATTCATATCCTGACAAGACCATAAAAGCTATTATATTACTATAAAAATGAACAGATGAGTCAAAATCGATTTTCTCTATTTCCATGGTGCATGAGATAAATTTACAAATATACTCATTACCGCAACAAACAAAACGTTTTGTAGTAATTCAAAATAAGAAAGTCTATAAGTATATTTATATTTAAAAAGCTATCAAGTTGTTTTTTGTACTACTTAACTAACAAACAATATCTTTTATAGTTAGGGTTCCTTTGGTTGTGTAACTCTAGTCTCTAGGAAGAATTCAAGAAATTTTGAATCTTCTTGTCTTTAATGGAAAAAGTTTGCATGAGTGGGTGAGAGAGAGGATTCTCACGCAAGATACGTAACCAGGAAATTAAAGAAGAGAAAAAGATAGGTGTCTCTTTCACAAGTTTCTCCTTTGTGAGTTATCTTTGTCCCACTACAGTACTTCTAAAATTATTTTTACCCCCTAACTTTTTCTGCAAAAACTATTGTTTTCTCTCGACACATTATTACTTATCTCCAGAAGCACAGAACACTGTTTGGTCCTAAACAAAATAAAATGATGAACAAACGAAAATAATATTGTTGCTGCCAAAAGCAAAAATTGTGAAATACGAAAGAAACGAAATACCACGTAAAAAAATGGAAAGGGGCAAAAGAAATGAACTCGTGAACTGACGTATTTTACCAAAAGTGCATACACAAACAAGCCTCCCTCGCATAAGCCCACTTCTACATTTCACATTTTCATTACGCCTTTGAAGTTTTATACCAAACCCCTTGATAAATCTTCATATAAATACCAAACGTTCTCTTCTCCACTTTCGTNCCCCCCCCCCCCCCCCCCCCTTCTCTTCTTCTTCTTCTGCACTCTTTCTTTCCGGCGTCACTATGGCAGCTGCCGCGGATAAAGGGAATGGACTCGACCACATTAAGAATGAATCCGTTGATCTGGTAGATATATATATATATGTTCTTTGTTTTCTCGGGTATATATGTATTTTGATCTTTTGACCCGACTAACGACTGATTCCTAAACATAAAATATAATATTGTAATTGACTAACCCGAACTCGTTTCATTCATTTCTTTTCAATTTCTTCAAAACGTGATTTGATTTCTATAGTGACTTCCACTAGATTTCATGGTATGCATGGCTTCATCGGATTCGAATCCAATATAAAAACGACAGTATGGATCATTTTATAAACGATGTGATAACATCACACGATCGTATATTTTCATAGCTAGAACTACGTGTGTTCTGTTTCTGCTAAGAAAGCACATTTTCTTTACATTAAGGAAGTACTTCTTACATCCAAAAAGTGCAATTTTTTTATATTAACAAAGTGCAATTCTAAAAACTTTTTTTTTTCTTTTAGATGTATATGACCTTATAATATAGAAAGACAAATTGACCATGATCCATTCCACTATGATCTGCCATAAATAAGTCATAACTGATTTAGTGTAGCTATGTTTTCAATTTAAACATGCATATTTTGCCGCCTACGAATTGTGGAGTTACTTCTGTTTGATTATAAACTGTTCAAGGAAAAAAGGTTGAAAAATATATTAACATGAAAGATGGGTACAGATTCGAATACCCATGGAGGAAGTTTTCGAAGAGCTAAAATGTACAAAACAAGGTCTTACATCAGATGAAGCGTCTTACCGTCTCGACCTCTTTGGTCCCAACAAGCTCGAAGAGAAGAAGGTTTCTTCTTACTTTTTCTCCTTTTACAAAAAGGCCACGTCAATGAAACTCTTTTATCTAATGTTGTGATTTGGTTACACGCAGAAAAGCAAAATCTTAAAGTTCTTAGGGTTCATGTGGAACCCATTGTCGTGGGTGATGGAAGCAGCGGCTCTAATGGCTATCGCTTTGGCGAACGGAGGAGGACGGCCACCGGATTGGGAAGACTTTGTGGGGATAGTGTGTTTGCTATTCATCAACTCAACCATTAGTTTCATTGAAGAGAACAACGCCGGTAATGCTGCAGCCGCTCTCATGGCCGGCCTAGCCCCTCGAACAAAGGTTAGAGACCAATTATACGTATAGCTTTATGATCGTAGACGTAGTGAATTTTTTTTTTGAAATTATATTAAAAAACCGTAACTAGAATTCGACAAAGCGTAAGAAAATTTGTTTTAGTAGATTAATCATACAATATTCCGTTTTTTTTCTATTTATATCTTTATCAGGTACCTAGTGTATACTAAAAAAGCATGCAAATTTAATGTTTTAATTTTTTTTAAAAACAGAAAATATAATGAATTATTTTTAAATACAAAATTGTGTTGGATTATATTTGTTGTAGATTTAGATTTGTTTCTTTCAAATGATCTTCAAAGAAGTAAATTCCATGGATTTGTTGTGGCTCTAGTTTTGGATTTTAGATTATTTGTCTGTTCTATTTTTAGATTAGTTTCAAATATTTATTTTGTTTGAATTTTTATCCTGGAGAAATTATTTGTTTCGCCCGTTTTGTTTCCAAATATTTACACTTTTTTTTTGCCGGTTATGTAATTCACAAAGACTTCTAATAGCATTCCAAATGAAAATAAAGAAAAACACAAAAACTTGTATACTAATCATCAGAAAATCTTGTTTTTATTTTGTAAATTTTGTAACAAAGAAAACTTTTAATAGTTGACAAAAAAAAAAACTTTTAATAAATTTCAAATTGAAAAAAATCCTCAAATCTAACCGTTACATTAGTCCGTTACGCGAGACTATACAGTATACACAAAATTATACACTAATCTGATATTTTCGGTTATGAGCGAAGGTTCTAAGAGATTCTCAATGGAGCGAGCAAGAAGCATCGATTCTCGTTCCTGGAGACGTAATCAGCGTCAAACTCGGCGACATCATCCCCGCCGACGCACGTCTACTCGACGGAGATCCTCTCAAAATCGACCAATCATCACTAACCGGCGAATCAATCCCCGTAACCAAAACCCCCGGAGACGAAATCTTCTCCGGTTCAACATGCAAACAAGGCGAGATCGAAGCGATCGTCATCGCAACAGGAGTCCACACATTCTTCGGCAAAGCGGCTCACCTCGTCGACACAACGAACCAAACCGGACATTTCCAGAAAGTCCTCACCTCCATCGGTAACTTCTGCATCTGCTCCATCGCATTAGGAATCATCGTAGAGCTTATCGTAATGTATCCGATCCAACGGCGTAAGTATCGTGACGGAATCGATAACCTTCTGGTTTTGTTGATCGGTGGGATCCCTATCGCTATGCCTAGTGTGTTGTCTGTTACGATGGCGATTGGATCTCATAGTTTGTATTTACAAGGAGCGATTACTAAGAGGATGACTGCGATTGAAGAGATGGCTGGTATGGATGTTCTTTGTAGTGATAAGACTGGAACTCTGACTTTGAATAAGCTTACTGTTGATAGGAACTTAGTTGAGGTTTTTGAGAAAGGAGTTGATAAAGAGAATGTTATACTTTTGGCTGCGAGAGCTTCGAGGATTGAGAATCAAGGTTCTATTGATGCTGCTATTGTTGGTATGCTTGCTGATCCTAAAGAGGCTCGTTTTGGTGTTAGGGAAGTTCATTTCCTTCCTTTTAATCCTGTTGATAAGAGAACTGCTTTGACTTATGTTGACTCTGATGGAACTTGGTACCGAGCTAGTAAAGGAGCTCCAGAGCAGGTAATTGATGAACTGAGGTTTGATATGTTGCTCGAGTTATAGGATTGGTTGTGCTGATTGATCTAAATGATCTTACCTTTGATTTTGTTGAACAGATACTGAACCTCTGTAGTTGCAAGGAAGATGTTAAGAGGAAAGCTAATGGAGTGATTGATAAGTTTGCTGAGCGTGGACTTCGATCTTTGGCTGTTGCAAGACAGGTTTTTGTTATTTGTTATTATATACTCCCTTGGTGGTATAGTGTTGAGAAGTTCTTGTGTCATTGTGTCTTCGTTGTGTTGGTGCAGGAAGTTCCAGAGAAGAAGAAAGATGCTTCTGGTGGTCCATGGCAACTTGTTGGTCTTTTACCTTTGTTCGATCCTCCTAGGCATGATAGTGCAGAGACTATCAGGAGGGCTTTAAACCTTGGTGTTAATGTTAAAATGATAACCGGTAATAATCATACAATTCTTTTTGTTGCGATTTTTGTGTCTCTCTGCACTTCGTTTTGCTGGAAACTAAGCTTGTCCTTCTCATTGAAACAGGGGACCAGCTTGCGATTGGGAAAGAAACCGCTCGCAGGCTTGGAATGGGTACGAATATGTATCCTTCTTCTGCTCTGCTCGGACAAGAGAAAGATTCTTCCTTGGGTGCACTTCCAGTTGATGAACTTATCGAGAAGGCTGATGGATTTGCAGAAGTCTTTCCAGGTACATACACTTTAATATAAGGCTATATCTTTAACCACAGATTGTAATACACGTCCAGATTCTAATTGATGGATTCTCCGGTGCACGAAAATCGCAGATCATAAGTATGAGATTGTTAATAGGCTGCAACAAAGGAATCATATATGTGGTATGACTGGAGATGGTGTGAATGATGCCCCGGCTCTTAAGAAGGCGGATATTGGTATAGCTGTTGCTGATGCTACTGATGCTGCGAGAGGCGCTTCTGATATCGTTCTCACAGAACCTGGATTGAGCGTTATCATCAGTGCTGTGCTCACCAGCAGAGCCATATTCCAAAGAATGAAAAACTACACTGTGAGTCACTGAGTTAAAACTACTTCTCATATTTTTTTTACGTCCATTCATAGACTACTAATTCCAGTCTTGACATCGTTTTCTGTGTAGATATATGCGGTTTCAATCACGATACGTATTGTGGTAAGTGCACTTGGTAGATCTCACGAGATTTCATTTGGTTTCGATGGTTTCAGTATTAATGTAAAGCTATCGCAATATCTGCAGTTTGGCTTCATGTTCATTGCTCTCCTATGGGAGTTTGATTTCGCACCTTTCATGGTCCTGATAATAGCAATCTTAAACGACGGTGAGGTTACGCTATAGAGTATTAACTGCATATGATAGTGAACTGTCGATAAAACTTACAAAGGATTGCTACATATAGGAACAATCATGACAATATCAAAGGACAGAGTGAAGCCATCTCCACAGCCAGATAGCTGGAAACTCATTGAAATTTTTTCGACGGGCGTCGTGTTTGGAGGCTACCAGGCCTTGATGACTGTCGTTTTCTTCTGGGCGATGAAAGACACTGATATTTTCTCGGTATATTCTCTTATTCTAAGTCGCTTCTCTAGGCCAGTACAAAAAGCTAACTCTTTTGTGGGCTATGTAGAACAAGTTTGGTGTGAGACCATTGAGCCAACGACCTGAACAAATGATGGCTGCTCTGTATTTACAAGTTAGCATCATAAGCCAGGCTCTCATCTTCGTCACCAGATCCCGTAGCTGGTCCTACGTCGAACGCCCTGGTCTTCTCTTACTTGGTGCATTTGTCATAGCTCAACTGGTATGCATATACATATATATAACAATCGCTTCCCCTGAAACTCTTTTCACAACAACAGAACAAGAAATTCATAGCGGTTTATGCACTCTCAGGTGGCGACATTGATAGCGGTTTATGCTAACTGGAGCTTTGCGCGGATAGAAGGAGCTGGTTGGGGATGGGCTGGAGTGATCTGGCTATATAGCCTCGTTACGTACATCCCTCTCGACTTGCTCAAGTTTGCGATCCGCTACATTTTGAGTGGCAAAGCTTGGTTAAACCTTCTTGAAAACAAGGTAGCTTGGTTACATGAACACTAGAGTAACCAGTAAAATGTTGCTGCTGCTTATATGATGGTTTCTCTGTGTTAAAACAAAAACAGACTGCCTTCACGACGAAGAAAGACTATGGTAAAGAGGAAAGAGAAGCTCAGTGGGCTGCAGCTCAAAGAACCCTCCATGGACTTCAACCAGCAGAGACAAACAACATCTTCAATGAAAAGAACTGTTACAGCGAGCTCTCTGAGATCGCTGAACAGGCCAAACGCCGAGCTGAAGTTGCCAGGTAAAAACTAATTCTCTATCCTCTTCACACCATTAATTCAAGGATTCCTTAATTCAAACTTCTCATAATCATACATGAGCTCAACCCACAATTTTTTTTTTTCCGGGTTGTTCCACAATTTTTTGCTAAATGATGAAATGTGATAACTGCAGGCTGAGAGAGCTAGACACATTAAAAGGACAAGTAGAGTCAGTGGTTAGGCTTAGAGGACTTGACATTGATACGATTCAGCAACATTACACAGTCTAAGTTAGATTGCGAAACCAAATTAACCTACTCTGGTTACTTTTTTTAAGGCTATTCTTAGTTTAAAAACAAAAGCAAAGTTGTGTAGGTATATCAACTTACGTTCTTCTTTTGTCTTTTAACTGTCGACGATCGTAAACTTGTGAGACATTATCTCAATGCTTTTTTATGATCTTTGGTTTCTGTACTATTGAGTTATTCACTATAGCTGCTTAGTGCTTACCTCTTAGTTTATGGAATTCTCAAATATGTAATTTTTTTGTTTTCATCGAGCATAGTAAGGTTGGTAAAGTGAATCACTAGCAACTAAATATAAAAGGTTTATAGGAAATTTAGTTAAGTTATGATGTGGATACTAAATTTTCTACTTTTTGTAAATTGTAAAGAAAGATTATTAAACTTTTTAATTGAGATGGTACACTAATAATGAGTTTGCAAGGTGTTATAGCCTTTTACGAATTTAATTTGAATGAGTGATACAACTAAAATAAATCCTTTATTGAACATCTTAATGAAAGCTCATCAGTTACTTACCAAATTTTTAGGTTTGCACACCTTTATTGAAATGGTAATCTAATAATTGATTTTGTAAGCTCTTAATCTTAGGAAACAAAAATCCTAGACACTTGAATGACTGATACAACAAATGTCAAAAAAAAAACATTCTTTTTTTTTTATAATGAATATCCGACATATTTAAGAAGCTTCCCATTGAAACATTTTTATTGTAATTTTTAATTGATGCAAAAGGATGATATTGAATGATAACTGAAAAGTTTTACACCTTTACTGCAATGGGATCAAATATATTTGCGTCAACAATTTGATAACAAATTCGTACTTATCCAAAAGAATATATATAAAATTATATGTATAAAAATAATAAATAATTGAATATTAAAAGAAATTTGTACATTGTACTGATAAAATAAGATAGGAGTTCACCTGACAAGGTTCACACAACTTGGGGAACTAAAATTTGGTATATAAGAACTTAGATTTGGAGCACTTTTTGTTCTTTGTGACATCAGAACCAGATTGGTTGTTGGGTTGAACCGCTGAACTCTCTCCCAAGTACATCATTCCCAAAAGGACAATAACATTCACTTTACAAACTGAATATTCTTTTATAAAATTGATTTGTTAAAATGTATTAGAATAAATTCTTCTTTATTTTTTTTTGTTCTCCTAGAGTATCATCTTCAATTGGTAAAATTAAGCAAACGATTTGACTTTTATTATTTGTTATTTATATATGACAAATAACTTGTCACTTCTCACATCAACTTTCTATATATTTTTTTTTGAAAGCAGGTTTACTATTTAAAATGAAAAGAATAAAATGTGACAAGCCCAACCCTATTTTGATCCATACATGAATGGCTAAACATCCCTACAATGGCTAAACAGTCTCCCTACTGGAAGGAGAAGCATGTTTATACAGCAGTTTGCAAGCAGCCAAAAGCTAAGAAAGCATGTGTACGACATGTTCAACATTTGCTAGGGGACAATGAATCTTTTTTGACTTATATATTTCGCTTTAGTTTGATTCGGGTAGAAATACAATACCTGATTGTCATCAGTCCACAACAATAGCTACCTTCTGAAAAAGAGTATTCTTCCCTTTAAGATTGTGTAAAAATCTTACCAAAAATGGTTGTAAGATCATGGAAGACACTCTCAACTATGCCAATTTTCAGATTAATTAGAAAGATTAGGCGGATCAAATTGTAAGTAAAAGTGTAAATAAATAAAATAGAAAGTAAAGAAAAAGGTCTTCTATTATATATAATAGAAGTATTAAGAGCATTAATATCGGTAGAGTATCTTAATAAAAGTTCTAATGTAAATAATATTAATATTTTAGTATATTTAAATTAACTAATTAAATTTAACTATTTAAACAAAAACATGACCAATTATAATAAAATATGTGTTATAAGAGGTTCTCCAATTAACTCAGGATAACTAGTTTGAGATATTTTATTTTCTTTTTCTTTTATTTTTTTTATTTTTATTATTGAGATACTTTGACATTATCTCCCCATAAAGATGGTTTAAGTTATTTGACTACTACAAAAATTGAATAACAAGAAGACAGCATGAAACCTATTATAATAAAGATAATTTTTTTTATTAAATATAGCACAACATTTATTTTTCTATCAAATGAATAAAATTTATAAAAAAATTTTTTTATTTTTCTTTTAATTTTAAAATGTTTATTTTTTTTTTGCGCACGAATATATAGTATTTTGGTCAGTTGATTACTAGTTTGTAATATTAAAACTTTCATTGCAATATAAAAATTTGTAATTCAATTTTGGTGTGTCAAAAGTTAAATTGTCAATATAGTGAGTTAATTTAACTCTTTTTCTCAACATTATCAAACACCAAAATTATCAGAAAGTTAGAACAAATAAATTAGCTGAATGAAAATCTGTTTTATATTTTACTAATTAACTAAAATGTTCGTTAATGTTTATATACTAGTAAAATCTAAGGTTTGATATAGAAAGAATACAATTTCTCCAAATTGATCTAAGGCAATATATAGAATTTGTTTAGCATGATTCAAGTGGATTTTTAGGAAAGAAGTAAAATTCTCTGTTACAAATTTTTTTTCCATAAGTTATAACAATAAATGATAAAATAAAATAAAAAATGAATGATCTGATAATGGCATTTGTTTTGCACACAAGTAGTTCACAAACCATAATTAAGTTTGATGGTCGGTTGCTAGTTTCTAATATCAAAACTCTTTATTTTCATATTAAAAAATTATTAATCGAATTTTTCTATATCACAAATGAATCCAATTCTTAACAATATTAATAGTACTACATCATGAAGCTAACTCTTGGTTTTTTTTTCTCCCCTTTTTGTATCAATATATGATCTACAAATCACCCAGTGTCCTAAATTACAAGAGATTTTCTTTTAAACTAACAAGAGATTTGACTAGTATTTAATCAAAGATAAAAGTTGCTAAAAAGAAAAATGGAAACCTATTGATAATTAAAATATTAATAAAAATGATGAAAAAGAACACGTTTGCAGAGAGAGAGAAGAGGAACAAAAAAAAGAAAAAAAAAAGAAAAGAAAAACAGAAATTAAGACAGAAAAAAAGGAAAAACTGAGGAAACCCAATAAGCAGCGATCGAAGCTTTAACACAGAAAGAGCGAAAAGCTCAGACATTCAAATCCGACCGGGGCAATACGAGAAAGCCACGAAAGAGCAATCCAAGATTGTTGGGGAGGGAGTCATCATACAATTGAAGCAACTACACAACCCGAGTTCGGAGCCAAAGAATCATTAGGTTGGTCGGAAGTTACTTGTTCTGTCTCTCTCTCTCTCTCTCTCGCTTTGTCTGAAATTCTGGTCAATCTCTTTTGCTTTGAGTTAGGTCTCGAAATCAATCTTGAACACTTGTTTTTTCCTGCTTATAAAAGCTTTCCTCTCCCTCCTCATTGCCCTTCCTTCCTCCTTTCTCCAATTCGAATTTCATCTCTTTTGTTTTACCCAATTCTTTTGCTCTCTGTTCCCAAAGCTTGGATCTTTTCGAACTTCACTGATCTCCAATCACTCTTATTAAATTTCGAGTCTTTACCTTTTAAATTGAGCGTGACAATGTTGGGTCTTTCTTTGCTGGTGCAGTTTTCTTGAACAAGTTGGCGAGAAGGGCTTTCTCCTTGCGGCTGTTTTCTTCCTCCAGTGGGGAAGTGATTTAATGACCCTAAAAAGCTAGGGTTTTTGAATTGGTACTGGTACTGAATCAGCTGGATTGAAATTTGAGGGCTTTGTTTGTGTGTGGACTGGAGTGGCTTTTTGTAGATATGATCTCTAGGGTTTTGGTTCTGAAGGAGATGAGATTTGGTTTTGCATTATATGGATTTGGGATTTATAAGGGAAGAGCTTAAATTCAAAGGAGACTATAGAAGCTGAGAGAGTGCGTTTGTGTGCACTCTCCCCACTGTTCCACTTTGTGTTTTTTTTTTTTGGTGTAGGAGAAAAGTAAGTTTAAGAATTTACGAAGTGAGCGTAGTCATGCAACGTTCTCAAGATCAGAGGGTTAATCTTGGTGAGTTGAAAGGTCATTTAGTGAAGAAGATTGGTGTTGAGCGATCGAAAAGGTATTTTTATTACCTAAGTAGGTTTCTGAGTCAGAAGCTTACTAAGAGCGAGTTTGATAAGACATGTTTCAGGCTGTTAGGGAGGGAGAATCTTTCTGTACACAACCAGTTGATACGTTCGATCTTGAGAAACGCAACCGTCGCTAAGTCCCCACCGCCGGTTCAAGAAGCCGGTCATCTTACTAAACCTGTGGCGAATGGTCCTGAACATAGTGGATCTTTAGTCCCTAACCATAACAATCAGAATGATCCTGTTTGGTCCAACGGAGTTTTGCCCATCTCTCCGCGGAAAGTTCGGTCCGGAATTCGCGACAGGAAGATGAGAGATAGTCCACTAGGGTCAAATGGGAAGGTTGAACATATGTTGCAACAGCCAGTTTGTAGAGAAGACAATAGAGGTAGTAGTGTCGGAATGGAAAACGGTGATTTAGCTCGGTTTGATCATCAAAGATCAGGCAGATATGGTGCTGCTGATGAAAGAGACGGTGAGTTTCTTCGTCCCGCTGAGAAACCGAGAATACCAAGTAATGATCAGGCTGCAACTGCAGCTGTGAGAGATGATGATGATGACGAAAGTCAAGAGGAGCAGGCGAGAGTAAATCTATCAGCTAGTCCTCTGGTTGCACCTCTAGGGATTCCGTTTTGTTCAGCTAGTGTCGGTGGTGGGTCCCGTAGAAAGGTTCCTGTCTCAACCAGCGCTGACGTAATGAGTTGCTACGACAGTGGTGGATTGCCAGACACGGAGATGCTGAGGAAAAGGATGGAGAATATTGCAGTAGCACAGGGTCTTGAAGGGGTTTCGATGGAGTGTGCTAGTACGTTGAATACCATGTTGGACGTTTATCTAAAGAAGCTGATCAAATCGTGCATTGATTTGGTCGGAGCTCGGTCCACAAATGGAGACCCCGGAAAACAAAGTTTAGACAAGCAACAGAGTCAGAACAAGGTTGTAAATGGGGTTTGGCCGAGTAACAGTGTGCATATACAAGCTCCGAACGGACTTTCTGACAGAACACAAGATCATCATTCTGTGTCTCTGCTAGATTTTAGAACCGCCATGGAATTGAATCGACAACAGCTTGGCGAAGACTGGCCAACTCTCCTAGAGAGAATCTCCATGCGGTCTTTCGAGAAACAAGACTCGGAGGTGTGAAAGAAATATTCGGCATGCGTGTTGATGTTAGATATTGTCTTGAGTTCAGCCTGCTCTCGTCCAAAAGGGGAAAGAGATGAGATTATGTGTTTTCTGAGCTGAGAAGCACATCATTATGATCCTGCAGCAGCAGACTCAGAGCAGGTTAGTAGATTATTTTCAAAATGCAACTAATCCCAAAGAACCGTATAAAGATACGTGTTGTTGGTTGTCATGTTGTAAGATTAGCAGTAATTGGCAATCTCAAAGAGTTTCGAGTTATGTGTGTATACCCGAGGCCAAATAAAGGAATTGGGGAGAGAGTTTTGGCAGAGTTACTGAGTCGGTGCAAAGGTACAATGTCAATCATGTAATAGCTGCAGTTTGCTCTGTATGTAACCTAGTCTTTTAGCATTTGTTTAGAATTCATATCTTAATAACAAATTTGACATCCCTTTTTGTTCTCTCATTTCAATGGAAAATTTTCTTTTATTCAAAGTCCACAATGAATTGCCTTGTTCCGTTGCCTTATACTGGTCCTTGTGTCATGTCTATTGCGCGTGCCTTGCAAGTTTTTATCTATACATACTTTACCTGGAGATTTAATCCTTCGTATATGGAAAGTAACTGAACAAAACCAAGCTTTATTCAAAAGTTGTAGCTATAAATTGGAATATCTCTGATGATGTAGCTATAATGGAGAATATCTCTGATGATTTAGCTAAGGTATTTATGAATCCCTTCAGCTTCTCGTCCTATTCAAGCAAGTATAGTTGTGGACTCTTGTCGACATCGGTTGAGATCTTTTACCTTTTCTGTGTACAGTGCTCACTTTGGTTAGAACAGGATTGGTTTTATTCTTATTGTCGAAAGAGTATGGGATACAAACTTGTGTTGTGTTACATATGCCAGGAGGTTAAAGGCTACGATCTTAGTCAGAATATAGGATTTTCCTGTAAGGAAATGTTAAAAGGTATCAATGCAGAAGTAAGTAGCGAATGAGCTTCACAGGAGTCATCTTCTGGCAAGACTCAGTCGTTGGAAGGAAACTTGCTACAAAGCATGTTTGACTGGTGAAGCGGGAAATTTTTCAGGTGAGTTATTCTTGAACATTATTACATCTATTGTATATCTGTACTTTGTGTCACCATGGAAAGGCTTCTCAACTTGCTTGAATTGCGAAGGTTACACCTTTCTGGACTTTTATTATAATCAGGATTCAGGAAAAACAATTATTGCTGCTGAAATGTGGTTATTGTGAAAGTTGTTTCGATCTGTGTCTTTCTTTCAGATGATTAGAGAATATGTTTTAAGATATGCGTATGAGACTACACTAGTGTGCGGTTCTTAGACATGTTTCTAGCATGCGTTTCGCTGCACCACACTTATGGCATCCAGAGATTTGCTGAACAATATCTGCTTTCAACAATTTTTCCAGAGATTAATTAAATACTTAGCTCTTTCTTCAGGTATTTCGACAACGCTTCTTAAGTGAGCTTCTAGTTTCTATGCCGTGGTCAGTCAAACAAGAAGACATTCAGGTAAATAAACTATGCTCGATAGAGTAACTCGGGTTCGTTATAATTTTTCTAAAGACCTGATAACTGAAGTAATAGATGAACCTCGTATGGAATGTTGTTAATGTCTTTGTATTGATCTTCAAAGCTAAGGGTACTCAAAAGTAATACCTGTGAGAGTCCATGATAAGCTGTTCTTGCTAATGGGGTTTAATACAGTATCCTAAACCCAAGAACCCAAATGTTCATTTCTCATGTGGTGAAATCTGCAGAAGCAAGCAACGAAAAACACCAAAAGTCTACGGTGTTAATGGTTTCGTCTTAAGCACCAGTTTTGGTATTTATTGGTCAGACAAGATGTGAATTGTAGAGTGACAAGAAATTACGTCATCCCATATCTAAGTGACAGAAAGTAGATTGTTGTGAGAGACGAGAACACTGATGTGAGAATACAAAGTGTGCATGTGTTGGTTTTCTTTTTTTGCTCAACAAGACTCGAGAGAAATTTTGATTAATACAACAAAAAAAAAAAAATCCACACCAAAAAGTTTTGTAATGTATTCATTTCCATGGAATTCAAAGCTAGGTTCAGTTGGGTTCGGTTCGATTCTCCCATTGCCTTCACCGATCACTTCTCGCATTGTCTCTCTCTCTTCTCCTCCCTTTATACACTCTCTCGTCTCTCATCTCTTCTTGGCGTCTTCTTCTTCTACCTTCAGCTTCCCTATTGTCCCTTTCACACCTCTCCCTGTGTTTCTTCTCCCAACTCACACCATCATCATACCTCTTGTCCCTGTCCCTTTCTCTTTCCTCTTCCCTATGCTGTCTTCTACCATTGTACTTGATAGCTGCCTTGTCCTCGTTCACATGTTCATCTTTGTCTTGTCTTTTGCCTTCATTACAGCCATGATGAGGACTTCTCCCACGAACCTTCTCCCTCTCATGACTAAGCTCTCTCCTGTCCTGGGCTTCTCAGGCCTGGGTAGATCACCCTCAAATACCATATCATAGCCTTTACCTCCCACGTGCTGTCTGTTTTGATATTCTACAATGAACTTTGAAGCATCATTACCACCACCACCCACACAGTCCTTGGCAACATGATCAGTCGACCCACATTTGAAGCATCCATTCCCTTTACCCTTTTGTGAGTCTTTCTGTCGGAACTGTGACCAAAGTTTCGATACACTCCGACTGAAATCCACATGTATTCTTCTATCATCAATCAGAGCGTTGTCCATCATAAAGTAGGCTTTTACGCATGCCGTCTTGTCCTCAAACTCAATAAAAGCGTAGCACAAACTGTCACCTGTTTTGAAATCCCGGATTACATCAGCCGATATGATAGTTCCAAAGCGCGAAAAAGGGTATGCAGATCTTCATCCTCAGTCACAGGATTCAGTTTGCAGACAAAGAGAACATTGTCAGGCGGCTTTACCTCGGCCTCTGGGATATCTCCTATACTTTCAAGTACAACAGCACTAGAATGAGCAGATTTTTTCACATATAAACTCCTCCAGTTCCTGAGCACCAAGTTCTTCATCCATTGGAACCCAATCGTCTTCAAGTCGCACGTCAACTTGGAATACTCCAGATTATCCCCAAGTGTGAAATAAAATTGGGAAGCATTGAGATTTTCTCCACCACTAGCCATGGCAACAGTGCCAGTCTTAGAATATTTTTTTTTTTTGCTAAACTGTAAATATCATTAAAAATGAAGTGTTTAGGTGTTACAAATTGTAAAACAAAATGTTTGACCTGAAGATTGGTCCCATGGCAAAAAAAGGATAAAAAACATGGAAGCAAAGTAAATCGGTACTTTGTTGACATCTCAACTTGTTAGCAAAGATATCAATTAGCAGCCATAAGAAGCAAGAAATCACAATGAAGAGCTGAAACCGAGAGAGAAGAGAAGAGGGCAAGAAGGAGACGGACTGAGAACACACACATTATGCATAGCAGAAGCTGTTTCATCCGGTAGCCTGAGCAAAGAACCTTATTCTAGGGGGTGAAGAGAGACCCGTTCCAGACCGTCCTCAGAATCAATGGAACGACGTTCAACTAAACCAGCCTAAAGCCAGCACTAAGAAAGGACTACACTAACTAAACAGAGCCAAGAAACTAAGGATCACTCTACCAAGCTCTTCCCCGAGGTCGGCTAGCACAGAACCAAGCCTCAAAGCTAAGAAGCCTTACTACCTCCTCTGCAAACAAGAATAACGAGACCTAAAACCGAAACTAACAAAACCCAACCAAACACCAGCTCAACGGAATCTACTCTACACCTAGGAAATCTAGCACAAACAAACCCCTAACAATCTCAGAAGCAGACGCGACTAAAGACAGGGAAGGACCTGCAGCTAA
>OVBI01002205.1:0-22715 GCA_900406495.1 Sisymbrium altissimum | reverse complement strand
GGCAGAGAGTAAGAAGGTCACTATTCGGATTGACAATCAGTCTGCCATTGCCCTTACTAAGAACCCGGTGTTTCACGGTAGAAGCAAGCACATTCAGAGGCGTTTTCATTTCATAAGGGAGTGCGTGGAGAATGGGCAAATTGAAGTCGAACATGTTCTCGGAACAGAGCAGAAGGCTGATATTTTAACAAAAGCGCTTGGGAGAGTTAAGTTTAGAGAAATGAGGGAATTCATAGGAGTTCAGAATTTGGAGAATGATGATGTCAAGCTTAAGGGGGAGAATGTTGAGATAGAGATAAGCTTGACAAATAAACAAACCTCCTAAAGAGTTTAGGTTTAGGATAAATCAAATCCTATTAAGAATAGGAATTGTGTGTCTCGTTAGTTATATATATATGTGTCTTGTGTTGCAGAACATATACATTATTATTGAGTTAGAGAATTTGAGTTATTGAGCTATTGAGAGCTTTAGTTTTGAGAGAGAATTTCTAAAGCTATATTAATAAAGAGTTTTGAGTTCTTGAGTTCATAAGCTTTCTTTATATCGAGACCTGTTTCTATAATTATGAACTGCAAAATATTGCAAACCCCTCGTATATGCAAATCCTTATCTAGTATTATATTCATTTTTTTACATTGAGTTTTAAATTTACCAAACAAATTTGTATATCTGCTTTGCTTAGCAAAAAAAAAAAAAAATTGTATATCTGCATCTTCTCGTTATGGTATACACACACACACACAATATATTGAGAGGCAAAGTAGGGATCGAAAGTCATGTTTCATTTCAGTTCGCCTCAATCACTCTCCGTTCATTGCTCTTACAAATTAACAAAAAATATTAAATTTAATTAACGATTGTATTCACTATTTTCCTAATCACATACAAGCTCTTCATGTGATGATACTCTCGGTTCAAACACGTCTGGACGTCTGGTCTGGATTAAAATCCCACGGTCATTGATGGACTCAACTCAAATTTGACGATTGGTACCCCACTGGTTTATATTTTAAATTCTGGGGTATACTGAAGGAACGCATAAACTGAATCTTTGGTATTCAAGTGTCTATTATATTTATTGACTTTAGTTTAAGCAATATGTAAGGTACACTAGTTTTATCTATATATATTACATAGGATATGTGAAAAATGTTAACCATTGTTTGCGTCCCACTTCTATAGCTGGTAAGAAAAAGCAACACATGATTAACGCCACTCAAACAGATGCAGCTAAATATCGCAAATATTATAACTACAGAAAATGACATTATATACCGTCGTCAGTACAAACGACATCAATTCAATACTTATAAACAAAATCTAATTCAGCCAAATACATTATACATTTGGGACCCAAAAAATAATAATAACAAAATGCATAAATGTATGGGATCTCTAAATATATATCATTATAGACTACATGTCAAACGACAATCATTTTGGAAAATAGCTACATATAAGATTTTGAGCATGAGTCAGTACTTGAGGGGTCAAAAGACTAAACAAAAATACACAGGCAAGAAAACAAAACATATATTACGGCAGGTCACCTACAAATAAATAAATGAAAATTGGATGCAAATGAATGTATACTCACTGACACAGTGCCTAAAACACAACAGAAAAAAAAGAGCTCTAAGAATAAAAAAATGTTCTGAACATTTATATGAACACTAAACTTTAGAAATTTATTATATTATTAGTATTAGAAACCATAGTGCATGTTAGTTGAGATGTCATGAAAAAAAAATGGTAGTGGCCCAATGCCAAAAACATATACATTTCTCTTTTGGAAATGATGGTGAATCATTTCATTTTATTTTATTTTGCTTATTGTAATAATCCAGTCTCACGTGTTTTCCCCTGATCTAAGCCTCTCGGGAAAGAATGGAGGTTGAGAGGGACCAAGATTATCCACAGATACCCGTCATTGACCTAAGCCACGGCGACGAAGAACTCGTGGCGATTGCGGTGGTTAAGGCGAGTGAAGAGTTTGGGATTTTTCAAATGGTTAATCATGGGATTCCAATGGAACTAATGCAGCGGTTGCAAGAGGCCGGGAAGCGATTTTTTGACCTTCCCGAAGGGGAGAAAGAAAAAGTCGGGAAGCCATTGAACTCTAAGAACACACAAGGATACGCCAAGAAGTCCCAGCAAGATCTACAAGGTAGAAAGGCTTTAGTTGATCATATCTTTCACAATCTCTGGCCAACTTCCTGTGTTGACTACAGCTACTGGCCTAATAATCCACCTAATTATAGGTACGGATCCTAAGAAATGTCTGTTTTTCTTTAAAACTAATCTCTTGTAAAGATTTAAACCCTTTTATCAGGGAAGTGAACGAAGAGTATGCAGGGCACGTTGAGAAGCTCTCGGAAATGATTCTTAGATGGTTATCTAAGGGTTTAGGGTTACAAGATGAGGCGTTGAAGGAAGGTCTTGGCGGAGATACTATGGAATACATGATAAAGGTCAACTACTATCCACCGAGTCCACATAAGACAGATTTGGTCGTGGGACTACAAGCTCATACTGATATTAATGGACTCACACTCCTTGTCCCTAATGAGATTCCGGGACTTCAAGTGTTGAAGGATGACAACTGGTTAGATGTCGTGTATACACCTTCAGCGGTTATTGTCATCATCGGCGATCAGATCATGGTTTGTTTTTTTATCGTGTTTCAAATCTTGTAGGATTCACATATCTAAATTCATGAAAGTTGACAATTCGTCCTTTAGTGAATATAGTTTGGGTTTGGGAATATGCTGAAATGGTAACTTTTGTAAGTGGTTAGCTATACCAATGTTTGGATGGGGATACTAAGGTTGACTTTGAGATTGGGGATTCACAGAGGCTAAGCAATGGGACGTACAAGAATGTGTGGCACAGAGCGATAGTAGATAAAGAGAGGACGAGAATGTCATGGGCGGCTCTTTTGAAGCCTAACCATGATATGACCATTGGATCTTTGCCGGAGCTTACCACGGGCGATGACAATCCTCCCAAGTTCAAGCCTTTAACCTACGAGGATTATAAATACCGCAAGCTACACAAGCTTCCTTTGGACTAAAGAAATTACTAAACACAAAAACAATCAAGAAACAAAAAATAAATGAATCATGGATTTGATCAATATTGAGTTTTTTTTTCTCTCTTAATTATTGTGTTCCTTTGTGTGTGATGGTTGGAAGGTGATAACTAAATAAATGATTACTTTGTAATCTTGATCTTTGTGCAAAATTAATTATATTTTTAAAAAAATTATTAGAGAAGAATGATTTTTAAAATTTTGCATATATATATTCACGAAAATGGGAATTAACTATAGTTACAATTCTGTTTTCTAGAAATCACAAATTTCTTTCTAAACACAAACTCAGTATCGACTTCTTGATTAGTATATAAAGATATACAAAAAGTCCTTTCAAAACCTATATAATAATCCGAATATATGTCTATATGGTCATTGTTTACCAACCAACATGTAACTTTTTTTCCTAACCCATGTCATACTAATAAAAAAGACGAGGGTTACGTTTTTCAGTTTTTGTTTTCTTAGATGCAAACTGTTTATATTATCTTTAATGAGTATCCGGTGTTTCCACTATTTCAAACGTCTGCAAATTAGGTGTTCGTTTCAGTTGCGGCAGGATGTTGGAAAAAGAAAACCTTAATATAGTATCCAAAACAATCTTGTTTCACTACTGCTAAATAAATATACAAGGTATTAAACAGGAAATGGGTGATTTAAGGGTTTTCAATTAGTTACATCAAATATTGTTGTTCTTACAGATTGAGTTTGATGGTTAATTTAAAGGTTGTTTCAAGATTTTTTTTATGATTTAATTATGGTCGACAAAATAAATTTACAAGGAGGTTTGGAAAAACAAATGTTTATTTTTATGTTATTCATTTGAACTTATGCCATGACACTAAATTCTTAATTCTACCAAAATATCGAAACAATTTCGAAAGTGCACAAAATGGACCCCCCACTCCACAAAACCTGCAACACTCAATTATACCCACAACATGCAAACAATAATAAACATCACTGAGCTCCAAGTATTTCTTCTATAAATGGAGGCTCTCTTAACGATTCACCCAGCAACGAGCCCACTTGTTTGAGCTAAATTCCAAAAAAAACAGAAAAATAAAGAAAATCTTAAATCTCCTTCTGGGTTTGCTTGGTTCAATATGGCTCCTCTACCCATTTCTTCGATTAGAGTTGGGAAAATAGATGATGTTCAAGAACTAGTCAAATTAAAACCAAACGAAGTTCCAGAGAGATTCATAAGAGAAGCCAATGAGAGAGGAGTCTTAGTGTCACATAAGACTCACCTTCATCATCATATTCCTGTTATTGATCTCTCTAAATTGTCTAAACCTCACACTCATGATGATTTTCTCTTTGAGATTCTTAAGCTCTCACAAGCTTGTGAAGACTGGGGATTTTTCCAGGTACTTTATGATATTTTTTTCCAAAAAAACTGTCTATAAGTCAAAATCATATCCAATAATCTATTTTCCACAGTTAATCTATTCTTTAGATAATTGGGTTTATTAGGCCAACCTTGGACCTTTAACATGTTGATTTTGACCACATATATATATTTTATTGCATTTCATTGGAATTATGGTTCGAACTATATATGAATCTCATCATTGCTTCTTCTACGATATATAACATATAGGTTATAAATCATGGGATTGAAGTGGATGTGGTGGAAGATATAGAGAAAGTAGCTAAGGAGTTCTTCGAGATGCCATTGGAGGAGAAGACGAAGTATCCAATGGAGCCAGGGACCGTACAAGGTTACGGTCAAGCTTTCATCTTCTCCGAAGATCAGAAGCTTGATTGGTGCAACATGTTTGCTCTTGGTGTTCATCCTCCTTCTATTCGTAACCCCAAACTTTGGCCTTCTAAACCGGCCCGGTTCAGGTTCTCCACAAAAAAACCCCTATTTTTCCTTTAACATGATTATTTAATCTTCTGCAATATCTTTGTTCAATTTTCATGATCATCATCATATTCTATAGAGATTAATAAGTGAGCATATGGCGCGCAAATTTAAATAGTTCTTACTAAAAAAATATCATGTACACTGTATCGATGTTCGAAATTGATCATGATTCGAATTTTTAGAACTTCTAGTGGATCATGTGATAATTAAAATATTACATAGCGTAGCTTAGTGATACATTTCTTTTAATTATTTAATTCACTTTTTTTTTTCTAAAAAACATTTGACTAAAGAAATACTTTTCTTTTTCTATAGTGAAAATCTTGAAGGTTACTCAAATGAGATAAGGAAATTATGCAAGAGGTTGTTGAAGTACATAGCAATAAGCTTGGATCTTAAGGAAGAGAGATTTGAAGAAATGTTTGGGGAAGCAGTGCAAGCAGTAAGGATGAACTATTACCCACCATGCTCAAGTCCTGATCTTGTCTTGGGACTTAGCCCACATTCTGATGGAAGTGCTCTCACTGTTCTTCAACAGAGCAAGAACAGTTGTGTTGGGCTTCAGATCCTCAAGGACAGCACTTGGGTCCCTGTACTACCTCTTCCCAATGCCCTTGTCATCAACATTGGTGATACAATTGAGGTATTCATTTGCATAGATTTCAAACAGAGTTAATTTACTGCTACCATTCACCAAAATGATTAAATATTATGAATTTTTGTATATATGCGTATAGGTGCTAACTAATGGGAAGTACAAGAGTGTGGAGCATAGGGCAGTGACAAACAGAGAAAGGGAGAGGCTTACAATAGTGACATTCTATGCACCAAACTACGAGGTTAAAATAGAACCTATGGGTGAGTTGGTTGATGATAAAACCAACCCATGCAAGTATAGAAGCTACAATCATGGTGACTATAGTTATCACTATGTCTCCAACAAGCTCCAAGGTAAGAAGTCCCTTGATTTTGCCAAGATTCTCAATTAAATAATATTATTTTCACCACCCTTTTTACCCTCCATTAACTAGTTACCACTTAATTTATTTTCTTTTCTTAAGAATTTAGTTATGGAACTTTTGTGTGTCTAAACTCTAATGTATAGGAATGTTCCCCACCAAGGGGTTTTAATGTCATGATTAAATTCCCCAGTGTAACTACAACTTGTAATATATTATATGTGTGTTTGTGGGTGGAGTTGGGTGTGTTTATGTGTTTATATGTATGTCGAGAAGGTACAAAACGAATAACATCCGATCTATGTTTAGGTTGATTATCTGTGGGCATATAATGTATTTCGTTAGTTTGTATCATAATTACCATATATATTCCAAAAATAATTTTCCTAAGTAATAAGAAGAAAAAGAAAACCTTCCGAAGTGGTTAATCTAAGAGAAACATAGCTACTATTTAAGTGTGATCGACACTTGGTCTCCATTTTTTTTCTATCTTCACGGGATGTGAAGTATCATGCTTAAAGATTTATTGAACGATTTGGAAGATAAAATTCAGAAGAAACAAGACAAATAAAGACAAAGGGCTCCATTATTAATTTACTTGTTTTACCAAACGAGTGAACGACAAAAGGCCCCATAATATGACAAAGAACAAAATAGAGAAACTCTTTCTATTATTATTATTAGTTAATAATGGCTCAATAATAATTACATAAGAAATATATTGTCGGTTCTTATTTATTTGTCGTTATTTTCACTTCTACGAAATAGTAGCAAAAGATGTGCAGACCAAAGGAAAACAAGTAGAAGGGAAAGAATGGACGGAGGATGATGTAGTTACACGTCAGCACAATGGTGGGAACCATAAAAAATAACAAAATATCATATCAAAATGATTTAACCTAAGATTATGACTTAATCATTCTCGTATAGAATCAAAATGTTCACTTTGTTAGAAATTAGAATAGTCACATCCCAATTATCACTCCTTCAGAAAAATCTGTTGCACATGCATCCAAATAGCCAATTATTTACCATTTTACGTTCACGGTTAATTGTATCTTTTCGTTTTGTATTATCATCACTATATGTATAAAACTAATTAACTAACCGTTTAGATGACCACCTTTTTTTTTAACTCTTTGTTGATGTGTCAATTAACAAAAGACAAAAATCCGAACTCGGACCCCAAAAATACGACTGGGCCAATTCACTACCACGCCAGATCCGAAATCAGACTGAGCCAAACCAAACATCTTCTATCCGAATTGGGACACAATGGGGCCTGGATGGACCAATCAGCATATCCACACAGCTTTGTTTGCAGTCCAGACAAGAAATGTCGACATATATATTGTTGAATGCTCAGGTCGCATACAACTAATTTCAAGCAATTATTTCCTTTTACAAACTTTAAACAAGACGAAAAAAAAAAACTTTAAACAACTCCGATTAGAAAACAAGAAATTGTGGAGACGTTTAAAGATTAAAAGACAATGCTCAAACTCAGAGAGATGAAGAGGATAGTAAACATAAAATATATTGATTTAACAAGATAAAGGAGTGAAACTAGTTTAGTACCATTATAAGACAATGACAATTGACAATCCTCTAATTGATTGATGCAGTCCTGTTTTAACTTTTAAGAACTGATGGGTTACATACATATATATGTATATATATATATAAATAAATAATAATGTTAACGTTTAAAGATTAGAAGACAATGCTCTCAAAAAGATGAAGATGATAGATAAGTACATATGCATAATGAAAACAAGAATCTAATTGATTTAAACAAGATAAGGAATAAAAAAACTAGTTTCGTACCGTTATACGACAATCATAATTGAGCGCAGTGCAGTCATGTCCAATTATTGATGGATTGGATTAACATAAAATGTACAGTACAAAAAGTATCCCGAACTTGCAAAGAATTTTTTTTTTTTAAGTTTAAAGTCTGAAAATGCACTTAGATGTAAACATCTCTTAAATCTAATGGATTTTGGCATAAACTTGTACATTCAATAACACCCCTTCAAGTTTATCTCTTCCTTACAATAATTGATGGGTTACATATATAAATATATATATGAAATCGAGGAAGTTTCGCGAGTCAAGACACTCCAAATAACTGAGGTATATATAAAAGAAATTTTCTACAACGGAACATCAATTTTACAGGAGAAACAAGCATCATGAAGAGACAAGGAGGGTTATAACTAAGTCTTGGCTTTAGGAGGGTACGAGGGCTAGAATCTGGTTTCTAATGATTCCCATGCACTTCTGTATCTCTGTATAAATAGGAAGGTTCTGTGAGCAGCATGGCTGTAAACTGGCCACCGCCGAGTCTAGAACCTGAGCCACTTCACTTGGTGGGAACTGCCTCTCTGTACATCTCTGCATCGTGTTTTTTTTTTTCACACAAGGTTTCTGTGTTAGGATCACAAACTGGGAACGAAATAAGAACGCAACAACATCAAAGGCTTAACTTTCTCTAATACTTAAAAACTGTATTAATAGGAAGAGAGCAGTGAATGGGGTTTTTAAGATCTTCACCTGAATCATGAGCAATGTAGCCATACAACGTGAAACAAGTTCAGACGGAACTTGCAGGTCATTTTGGTCAAGTGGGTTTACGTGGGAATCATCGGGATGTTGAGTTGAGCTAGGTGGATTTGGTGTAAAGGAAAAACGCTGATCCTGGGCAGCTTGCGTTTGCTGGAATGATGATCCCTCTGTTTCATCTACTGATAGCTGATTATTAACAAAATCAATGGCTTCTTCAATATTTACAACATTATTTTCGTCTTTCCTTAGTAACGACAATGCCTGCAATAGATACAGAGACAAACTCGTTAAGTTGGTTAGACCTTTTGGAGACGCCACAAATGATGAGTAAATTGTCAAATCAGAAGCTTTTATCACATGTAGATCCCAAACATAGAAACAGACCAACTCGTTATATACACACCTGTATAGCTCTGTATACCATTTTCCGTGCTTTGACTCTAGAACTGTCAACAATCTCAGACACATGGAATCCATTAGTATCAGATGCATAATTGTCTACGTACGTCAACTGACTATCAGGTTCCTCTGAGTTGCTCATATGTCTTATTGACGTAGGTGGTACATTCTCCTGGTACGTATTCCGTTGCCTCAAGCCAAGAAGTGCCAAAGAAACCTGCGGATATTGAGACATAGAATGCGATACTTCAGGAGCTGTATGTAGTAACGACAACAAGATGACTCTTATATTTCCTTCATAAACTCTTGCCTGCTCATTGATTTCGCTTAGCTGAAACAGAACTGCTGCATATTGTTTCTTAAACGATTCAGAATCCTTTAGAGCATTATGTCCATCTTTCTCATTTTCCACAACCTCGTTATTCATGTACTTTAGCTCCCTCAAAACTAGCTCCTGCAATGTTATAGATTAACATTCAGTTGAAATGGAAACCACAATGTCGAAAGAACTAAACATATATGGAAGACATGGAAGTAACAACACAAAGTGGAGTGAATGAAAGAGTAACAAATCGAACTCAAAAAATTTATTAGTCCTTCAACGCTTATTAGTAATTTTTATGATTTTACATTTCCTTATTACTCAGTTAAAAACTATTATTCTATCAAATCACATCCTCTTGCAATCTCTACTTATGATGTGAAGGAGACGAGAAGTTTAATGCAAGCAAGACTGAAGCATATCATGAAAGATGTAAAGAGACAGGAACCCGACCATAGAAGAAGTGTTATGTTGAAGAAGATTAAGAACAAACACAGATCACAAATGTATAAAAGGCTGAGAATTAATAACCGGCCGAACCTTCTTGTCAAGCGCACGTGTTAGTTCAGAAAGAGCTTGGACATCAGCTTCTCTCGCATGGATATGCGCAGTACTTGAAGGCTGAGAATTAAACAATTGTACATCAAGAGCCTCATCGACTCCATTTTGAGGTTGCGGATCCGAACTTGAGATATCTACCTGTAAAATTAAGCCAAGCTTGAATATGATTATAATACACCTATCGCGATTTTATTAAGCTGAGATTGACTCTGGTCAAATGCCAAACAAGGCATTGCAAGATAAAGCGGATGCAAGTAAGGAGGAGGAATAACATTAGCTACAGACTCAGCGAGAACTGTGATAATTCATGCACGTTATTTTTGTGCAGGATTGGTAAGAGATTTGAATTATCTTAAGGCCTTTCTAGGTACTTTCCTAGGGTAGACTGATCCTACTAGGTATAATTATTGGTAAAAGACTTCAGAAAGAGAAACCCCAAGAGATTGAATACGTAAGATGGAAACCAATTTCTATGTAAGAAAGCAGTAAACCACAAAGAACGCCTTAAACTTTTAGATGTGTATGATACTTACTAAATTCTTCCAGGTATGCAAAAAAATGAACCTCCACAAAAGAATATAGCATCTAGAAAAGCAGATATGAAGCCTGGCATGATGGTCAGAAAATACCAACCTTTTCCTGTTTTAGTGAATTGCTAATGTTATAATTTGGTGAGGATAAGGGATTGTCTGTCTCGCACGAAAGTTTGAGATCTCCTTCCGGCATGCTTTCCTTTACTCGCTCATGCATTTTCTCTTCACTGGAGTTCTGACTGTGATAATTCGAGAAAACATAGTGCTTTGCAAGTGATGCTGGCATGTTTTCTAGAGGATTTAGTGGCATGCATTCAGTATCCTTCACCAAAAGAGAGACTAAATGTTATCTTAATGTTATAAACATTCGAATTCGTTCTCACTCACAAGTCATAAATATTTAAGGTTGTTTCTCAGTGGTTTTGTAGGGAACCTCGTGAAGTATGCACCAGATAAACTGATCAGCTATTAAGTGCGGATTTACTGTCCAAGTAGCGATTCTATTTACCAAACCTATTTAAAACTCTGGTCATATTCATAAATGTGCAGTCAACTGTGAGGATTAATTTCTCCAATTTTTTTCTTTTTTCAGTGTCGGGGGTATTCCATACTAACGGTGATTCTTCATGTCAGAAAATTCAGATTCTACAAAAGCCAGAAAAATTTGCAGGGCCAGGAAGAGTACCTTAACAAATTCAACCCCTAATTCCGGGTGGTCAAACTGAATCCGGTACCTACAGTGATCAACGGTTAGGACACTGCCGTCATGAATCTCTCTGGACTTTGGATGCAGGGAAATGACTCTCTGTGAAACATTTAGAGGCCGAGCCAGATCCATCGGAAGTCCTTCCCTCACACCCGTGTTTAGTTCATCATAATGTTTTCTTACAGAATCCCTGTATATGTATAGCTTTTCCTTTTCCTCCTTCAGAAACTGTTGAGAAAAACGCCTTGGTTTCCCAAGAGAACTGCACCAATAAAGTATGATTAAGGAAACATACATATACACATACAGAAAATTAAAAAGTAGAAAATTAACTGCATTTTAGAAGTGATAACCTCCTTATGACACCCCATTCAACGCGAGTTAACCTAGGAACATGACCCAAGCCTACATGATCCAAGTATTCAACGAACTCTTGTCTGGCAAACCATGGGTAGTCAATTGCGCTATAGAACCACTCAAAAATACACCATCTTCGTGCTCGGAAACTAGATATGCAATGCGAAAACTTCTCCTGCAGATTAAAATTATAAAGTAGCACATATAATCAGGGATCTCAACAAACTAAATTCCATCTAAAGTAATGATCTTAAGATTAACTGATATCATTGGCGATTCTTTATCATTTGGCAATAGAATTTTATCATCAGAAAATTTCACTCACCAAAATCTCTGAATTCTTTACGTCATTAATAGTTAGAGGTTTCTCAGTTACTATCTTTCTTCTGCTTCTAACTTTAGTTGGCAAGTTAACTTCTTTTTTCGTGGCTGCAGTTGAAGGAGCTGACTCATCTTCTCCTGCCATGTTGTTACTTGAGGAGGTACGATCCTGGGGTTTGATAGACTTCTTTTCATGTGAGTTTCGAATACTTGCGGACCGTTTACCTCTCCCAACAGGCTTATTTTCCTCACCTATTCCCTACAACATTACAATCAGTCCTAAGATAAAAGCTACAACCGAGATTCCACAAAGAAAATAAAACTGAAACATTTTTATAATTTGGCTGTCAAAGATATAATACATTCCAAAGAGCGCACAAATAAGTACATTCCAATGAGCTCGCAGATAAGTACTGTATGCAATGTTGTTTAATAAGAAGAGTTGTCTTCTATAGCAGACAAGTACCTTGTTTTTAGAAGGCTCAATCAGTTGTGAAATTGCAGCAAGCTCATCTTTAGGAATCTGCAGGAAGAAAACAGCTTCAACATGGTCATGAATTCTAACAACAGAACAGTAGAATCAAGTCTATCTTTGTTACATGTATAGCTTCTCTTACTTTAGCTGGTGAAACTTTCTGCCGTCCCTTTCGGATTACAGAGCTACTTGGACTCTTTTTCTCGGGTTCAGTATCACAAATATCATTGCTGACGGATCTTCTTTGTTTGGGGTTTCTAAGAGAGCCCCTTTTAGACATGGATGCTGGATCAGTCTCTTTATAATCTGACACATAAGCCTTTCCAGCTCTCTTTTCCTCAGCTTGAACAGATGACTCTTCAAACAAAAATTCAGATCGTAAAGTTAACAAACAACTAAATGCGTATCAGTGCAATTAAATATATATGGCCAATAACATTAACCAGCTTAAGAAATTGGTTTAATGTACAACGCTTATAGGTCAAACATATGTATCTCACCAGTGTCCGTGGCAGTTTCAGGCATCATCAGCGAGAGATCTGCCAGCGTCTGGAGAGCATCACATGCTGTGTCTTCATCTGCAGAAAGAATTTACAGAAAAAAAGAAGAAGTTAAAGTGAAGGTATAAACAGTAAAAATTGAAACATGGCAACATTACCATGCATACACGCAAAGAACGGCAGTAATTATTAGCTCAAACGACTGTAAACATGAGTTGATTTCCACACAAAAAAAACGTAAAGCAGCTTCTTAGATTTGTCATAGATAAGAAGAATCTTCAGGAAGAATGACTCCGTAAACTTCATTATGAATTCGGTCAAATTTGAAATCCAAGCTCAGTAGCCAGTTCATATTAGATTACCAGAAACAAGCAGTTGTTGCTCTCAAAGTAGCTCCCAAAGTTTATCCAGACAAAAGAAATGTCGATGACTTTACCAGAAATTATAATTTCAACGTTCAGAAACACAAAATATAGGATGCCCACCAAAACAGTAAGTCAATTTATGATTTTCAGATATACTTCCATAAGTCTTACTCTTTTCATGGGATAGCTGGACTATAATTGGTGTTACTCTTTAAGTAGACCGACCACTTGCATTTATAAGGGTGCTTCGAATAAAGGATAATTGATGTTTATATTATTTCTTTATATCCTAATTCGATATGCATAGCAGATAGGTAAATTTAACAGAGAAGTGAGAGACTAGAACACACCTGCAGTAAAGAGGCTTTTTTTACTTTTCCTCCGTGAACTTCTATATGTGAATTTCAAAAACTTCCCATTCCCTTCTAGTTTAAATTTCTCATCCAGAGTGCCTAAGCTTTGTGCTTCGTCTGTACCACTGCAGGCTTCTTTTGCATCATCTTCTTTAATGCCTAATCTCCTCCTATAGTATTTTTTTCCTTTTTGCTCCAATTCCATGGCACTAGAACCTTCTCCATGCGTCAAATCAATTCTACCTCCTGAGTTATCCACATTTTCAGCTTCAGTACTTCCTAAGCTTGGTTCACAGCGGGCATCTTCCATATCAGTGGCACGAAGCTTGGCAATTGCCAAGTCAATGTCAGCACGCTGGATATCAAAATCTATCAGTCCATACTTCTATAAAACAGTTCTCACTTAAGCAAAACGGTATATTTCCTTCTACGAATTGGATTAGCAAAAGGACTATCATTTAGTGAAACCGAGATATAGTTTCCTTCAAACTTTTTCCTATAGTGCATACAAACAGTACAAATTTTGAGGACCACAAGTTTCATGAAGTAGGTACATGAATTATAACCAACAGTAAAGAAACTTACCATTCTTTCACCCTTCTTATCAGGGGAGTAAGTCTTTGCTTTTCTATTTGGTGTGTGGGGGTTTTTGGTAGAACCAACTCGTTGTGAAGCCTCAGTCAATGCTAATGCAATCTCATGTTCCATATCATCATCACTATCGTCCCCCTTCTGATTTCGACACCTCTTAACAGGAGATAAATATCTTTCCCTAGTATCCTTATCAGGAGTATATGAGACAGGAATTCTAGGTGTCCTTTTCCCAACAGCACGAGGCAAAGTCTCTTGGCACATGCAGATTACGATTATAAGAAAAGTCAGCAAACGATAGACCTTTTCCATTAGAGAGAGATATATCCTTTTTCCCCACTGTGCATACAATAGTGGTACTAACTTATGTTGCATGTCCGCAAGTAACTTTTTGTAGTGCACATTGTCGACGCTAGTTTAATAAAAAAGGAAAGAGCAGTTCTCTCTAAGCTAATTCTTTAGAGCATTAAAAAAAACTGGTATCATCAGAAGGACTGCAATAACTGGGAGAAAAGATATTTGCACCAAGCAAAGACTAATGTATATATAGAATTGTGTGTGTGAATGCAAAACTCATGTTTGTGGATGGGTGAACATATTTCGATGCAAAGAGAAACAGAGAATAATACCAGTACGTCTCTTCTTCAGTGATGGCAAGTAGCCTGAAGAGGACCTGAACTGCAAGCGGTCAGACAGACCCTCTAATCCTATAGACGAATGATCCGAAGATTTCACTTTAGAGCGCTTAGTGGCTGGCCTCAGAGTTTCATTTTTTTCCTGCTCACTGTCACTTCCTCCATGCTAGAAAAGAGATAGAGTTGTTACATACTAACATGAAGCAAACCAACTCCATACTACCAAACTATATTCCTTTGAGACTGAAATGAATTACTTTATCAACGCAAGATTTGTCATCCCAGAGCTAAACTATATTTTCAAGTGACTATATCTGAACAGACAAGAGTGCTAAACACCTATGTTGGACAAAATTTAACAAGAAACAACAAGAAAATTAGCATGGTAGTTGGCAGATGTTCCATAGGAACGGGTGTCAGCCATGTGAATTTTTTTGAGTTTACAATTGGAAACTAGTTACCAAGTGTGTGTAAATTACGAATAACCAATATACTTAAATCAAATAACTATTTGAACGGTTTAAAGCACTTACCAGAACAGAGTAGTGATCAGTCATCATTGCAGTTAGGCCAACCACAGAAGCAGTGCCTTCCGGAAGAGACAAATAAGCCTAGAGTACAGATGGCACAACATAAGTTGAAAAATATATAGACAAAGATCAAAAGACAAATCGCAGAAGGAGGGGGTATGCTAACCTTATTCATAGTGTATAAAGCCTCTACCATCTCTGCAGAACGAGTATGTACAAAAGCAGCGACCTATAGAGGTGAGAACATTATCATTATTATTACTAGGTTATAAACCAAAGTGATTATAAAAAAGACTTTTACATTTATCGGAAACTGCGGCAGCAGTGTGTATTAGTCGTCTCCTCATAATGGAATGTTGTACTACAAATCATACTCCACGACTTAGATCTTGCATAATTTGGTAACTGAACTAACCTTCTTCCATTCTTTACCGTATTTGCGGTATCCTTCGTAAAAGTACTCTAACTCTTCCTTGCTCCACTGAGGGCCTAACATATCCGATAACTTCCTCTTCTGCATGTAAAACAAGATAAGCTTGACCACTAGCTGGAGACAAGTGTAAAACAAGATCTCCTCCTTGAGGTCACGCACTCGAAACATGAAGAAAACAGCTTACCCGTTGTTTAGTTTTACTCATACTTTCTTCTTCTTTGTGAGGAGAAACAGCTTTAGCACGAGGAGTTTTCTTGTACTTAGACTTCTTAGATCTCGAAGGCGCCATTACCTAAAACCTTCTTCTAATTCACCTTTATAAAACCTTCACCAAAATCAAAACAATCCTATTAGCACACTATATAAATCACAAAACCTCAATGACTAAAAGACACTCATAAAACTAAAACTCTGCATGCAAAAAAAAAAAAACAAAAATCACAAATTAATACTATAATTGAGCTTTCATCATCAGTTCTCAACACTAGTTCCACTCAATAGAGTACGAATCCCAGAGAATTCGAAATCATTGCTTAACTCTCCTTAAGCACGTAAACTGTTAGTTAATTCGAATCACACAACGTGACACAATCCCCACCGATTCGAGCTTCGAATTCCAAATCTATAAAAGAACAAATTCAAACTCATAACTTCGCACCTAATTCAAAGTCCTCAATTAAACCGTACAATTCAAAATTCGAAGAAACGAAATTCAGAAATCGAACAAACTATCTCTATGCGCGCGCGCGAGAGAGAGAGAGAGAAAAGAGGGGAAAAATGAAGATTACCTAGAAGAAGAATCCAAAATCACTTTGAAGACATCGACGCGACTTCGGTAGAGAGAGAGGAATTGAGGAAACCGCTGAGAGAGAGAGAGAGAGATCGGAATGAATAGATCAGAGAGAGAGAGAGATTCAGCGATCGATTATTTTAGAGAGAATAAATGGAAGATGAACAAGCAGCATAACAAACAAGACGAGATGAGAAGAACGAATTTTTTTTTTTTTTTAGGGGATTATATAACCGCGAAAACTTTAAAATAAAAAATAAAAATAAAAATTTAGAAATCTGATTTTTATGTAAAAAAATTCGTTACAGTTTGTTTCGAGTTTCCGATGTTTTGCAGAGTTCGTTCCTCTCTCTATATAGATAGATGCGCAATCATACACAAAATTAGGATTTCGGGTTTAACCCGGTTCGATCTTGATATGTATAACCGAATTTTGTCTAACCGGTTTGATATAGGATCCAATGACTACAGGTTCCAATGAAATCACTACAAGTTGTAGATAGAAAATGATAATTATTATTCTTCGGAATCTTTCAAAGGGTTTTGAGATTAACAAACAGAAAAATAAAACAATATAGCTCGCTTCCAAGAGTTATTCACATTCTTCTGCAGGTGACACCGTTCATGTGAATCTTCTCGAGCTCTGTTACGACCTCCTCCTCCATCTTTGGACGATCTGTTGCTGGAAAACTCAAACATTTATGCATTATATCCATAACACCGTTCATTTCAACTTCAATTCTTCGCTTCTAAATGTTTTTTTAAAAAGGCTTTCATATTTAATGCATAAGAAAGAAAAAAAAAGATTACAAGCCCAAAGGCTATAGTTGTTTTAAGGCCTTACCCAATGTATTTGTGTCTAAGTCATAACCAGCAAACTAAAGATATTAAACTGAACCAGTCATTTCTGCAGCTAAAATGTCTCAGGGCCCAGCCCAATACGAGAAGGAAGAAGCTTGTGTATGTTCGTTCATTCTCTGATTCTACAAGTGTGTCTGTCAAAACGCGAGGTCCGAGCTACTTTAATCCTGAATTATACCTTATACAAAACTTTATGTATAAGGGTCAAATTATTTAATATTTTGTTCTGACCTATACTCTATTAGACAAGTACGTACAAGATGATGATTCTATGTCAATATCTACTTCTGTTTTTCTTCACCCTGTAGCTCTACAGCCTAGGCTAACACAATGGAGACAAATATAAAACAAGTGATTATCACAAAAAATGATCTACAGAGCTAAATATACAAAGTATGTTGTAATGCATTTACGCACCACGTAAATAATCCCATATATTACCGTTATGTAAATATTTATAGATGAACATTTGCTATTCATTTTTACAGAAATAATCCAAAAGATTAATCATATTACCATGTCAAATGTTAAAGAGATAAATAGCCTGGGGCACAAAAATACAAAACTCACATAACATGTATATTAGTTCCTTTTACCAAAAAAAAAAAAAAATGTATATTAGTTCCCATATATGAGAATGGAAGAAAAGAAGGAAAATAATAATAAAAGAGAAGAGAAGAAGGAAAGAAAAAAGAGAATAAAAGATAAATTAAATTTTCAATTTTAAGTTTTTATTATTTGGTCAAAATGATATTATTAGAATATATATATATATATATATATATATATATTATTTTGTATTTAGTTAGTAATTTATTAAAATGGTTTGATAGAAATGGTAACAAGTGAACAAATTGTGTTATTACTTTTTCATATGTTAAGTGTTAAGTGCTGTTTTTATTATTACAGATCAACTGTATACTTCTTGCTATTAATATGGTTTCAAAGCTTTAAATTATTTTTTTCGATCATCTTATAAAATGACCGACTGTTTTTTCGATGCAGTCTTTTCTTGAAATCTCGCTATAACTGCTATCTTTTAAAGGTATTATTACCGGCAATTTACTGATAATATATCGGTAGAAGTCACGATGAATCTCTGATAACAATTGACTTTGTCGTATATGATTCAAATCCAAATTTTTTTCCCAACCATGTTTCTAATAAATTTATGACAAACCAAATTTTGCAGTATTTTTTTTAATTACTAACAAATTCTCTATGATGTTTTTCCATAAAATTTGATAATATGCTTTTGTAGAAAACTATCAATATTTTTTTAGAAATTCACAAATTTCTTATAAATTGTTGCTATAGTCTCGACTAAAGCATTTGTCGACTTTGATTGTCGCTATACAAACCATTTTCTTGTAGTGTATTCTTCTATAAATATGTCATATTCGATTATACTTTGTTTTTTTTGTTTTCCTTACAAAAATTCTCAATGACTTTGTATAATTTTTTTATGATATGTCAATTTAATTACCAAAACAGTCGTTTCAGTTATATCAATTTAATAAAGTTTGCATTGGAAACCTAAAACGACAAATAATTTGAAATGAAATTTTTTTCTAAAACAACAACTAATTAAAACGAGAGAGAGTATAACGTTTCAAAAGGTACAAAAAAGGAAAAAAAAAAAAAAAGCAAAGCAGGGAGAAGGATAACGCATCCATAAGAACAATTGCTCGTGTGAGAACCATAGTGAAAGAAGATTCCTAAATATCCTGCACTGAGTGCTGAATGTCTTGCGCTGAATGTCTTATGTATTGTATAAGTTTTTACGTTTAATTTCCTTAAATTTGAAAATTTTACTTTCATTCATTTCCTCCTCACAGATTCATTGGTACACTATATTTTTACTTATTATAATCTATCAATCTAAACAGAAAAACAAAAAGATATATATATATATATATATATATATAACAATTTATCATTTAAACTTAATCATCATTTTTATTTATTATAGTTACCATTCAATTTGTAAATACCGGGGAGAAAGGGAGGAAAGAATGCAAAGATTTATCCAAAAAGGGTAGTTAATTATTAAATCAACCTCGACAAAGACATATATATAGCACCTAAAATACAGAGTCGCTCTTCACATATGCTTTAATTAAACGTGCATATAAAGTGAAGAAACTTTCAAAGATCAAAGCAAAGATATATTTAAATCTCTTAGGAAGACAAGATGAACTTAACTAAGTGCTAAAGCCACAAAGCACCAGCTTCCTTAAGCAACTTTTTCAATGACCCATCAAGATGAAGAGTCATGACGGTATTAGCAGTTCCTATGAATTTTCCTCCAACAAAAACCGCGGGAACTGGAGGACTGCATCCTAACCGGGCCAAAGCCCACTCGATATCTTTACCGTACATGTCTTGATCTATCTCAACAATTGCCGGACTCACACCTTGTTCATAAAACAGCCGTTTAATTGTATGAGACATGCAGCACGTACTTTTACTAAATATCACCACTGCACTCTGTGACGCCAATCTTGCTACCATATCCATTTATATAGCACTATTATTTTACTATATATGTGTATACAATTTTCTCTTCTTTGTATCTTTTAAAGAATTTGTGTTGGTGGTTTGTTTTGGAAGGGTGTGTCTAGGAACTCTATATATACACATATCCAGCATATAGAAATATTGTGGATTTATGATGGGGCAACGCTAAATGGAGAATCTTATTGGATTGTGGATAAGAGGAGCAAATGATATGATGCTCTAGAGTTGACAAATCTGAATAAGATAATGTATATCAGTAGAGAGATCGACATGCATATTGTAATTTGTGATGATGCATGAAGAGAAAATTCCAATATTACGTGTTAAGAGAATGTCAACTTTGCATTGATTCTCAGTAATATTTACTTGCTGTAGGGCGATCACGTAGCCACTCATATTGAGTATGAGATACAGAGGAGCATTCATAGGACCATAACTCCAGAAAAGCTGATCCCCTAAAAAGGTGAGGTAGTTATATATTTTCCTTAAGGCTCCCACAGATGAACTACTGACCAACATCAAACTTTTGTTTAATAAATAGCATTATGTGTCAACGCCAAATTACATTCCTTTTGTTTTGTCATGGTATATATGATACTTCAAACTATGGATTCTCTATAAAAAAATTTCACTCTAATAGGATCGGATTTCTTGTCTCTTATTTTAAAAACACCTCTAGCTATAAGGAAAACCTCTTAATAAAATTCTACAATCAAGGAAAAAAAAAAAATAGAGTGAATTACTCAAAAACACAACAATCCTACATGTATAACCTTTTCGAGACATGTAAAACCCCACCAAAACCTATCAAATAATATGTTATATATTAAAAATATTAATATTTTAAATCTTCCATACTTTTCTTATTATAGGAGGTGTTCTTACTAGATCCTTTTCCATCTCATTCTCTATCACCAAAAATAATCTACATGTCACATACTTAAATTTATCCTTTTTAAGATTTTTTGGTTTATAAATCACATAATCTCTTAAAATTAAAATAATTGTCAAGAAACTCCATAAAAAACAGTGCATTATAATGTTTACAATGCTTTTTTTTAGTGAAAAGAAAACACAGACGAAGAAGATCAATTTTTCCCACTTAAGATTACCTACCTGAATTTTTAAGTATTTCCTATGTTTTAAAAATTAAAATGATTTTAACCCCTTGTGTATTTATATAGCTAAGAATTTGGGGACAATTTTGCAATGTAACTACCATTAATGCATACATTAGACGGTTTGCAAGCAAACAAACAAAACTAAATAAGTATATTTCACTAAATTGGCAAATAGTATATAGGTTTAGGATAGTTATTAGATATGCGCAAACTTCAAAATGACAAAATATAATGTAGAATTGATAAAGAAAATGAAAAACAGTTATTATTGATATTTCTCCATTTAAATATTCTTCTTCAAATATGTCATTTCCTACTTTTTTCTCAGTATTTTTATTTCGTCATGAAAATTTCCATAGACTTTTTAAAAAAAATGCATAGAATAATTATATAATGTACCATTTCTTTCAAATTTTAAATAAGAGAAACACATTATTTATATATTTTAGGATTAAGAATTTAAAAATTACATATTAAGGTTTATAATTCTAGGTGTATATTTTCTACACTTAATTATGTTTCTTTTTTAGGAGATTTATAATTTAGAATCATAAAATTTCATAACTTCAATATAAATTTAAAATTTTCATAATTATCTCCTAGTTTTTTACGTTTTATTTTTTAAAATTTTATAATCTCATTCTCATCCATTTTCTTACAGTTTGTTTTTTAGACTCTTACAAACTCATTTATAAACATTATTTTTACAAATTGCGAGAAAGCGAAGAAACAAAAAATGTAAAAAAGAAAAATTGCGATTTAAGCCTAATAGAAAGAAACTAACGTCTTACGAGTTTAAAGTAGAGAGACTCATGTCCAGAATGGTTTATAGTTAATCGTTAAATCAACTTCCACATAGAAAAATATAATTCTCAATACAGGGTAGTTCTTCACATATGCTTAAATTAAACGTACATACATATAGGTAAGACACTTTCAAAGGTCAAAGTAAAGATCATAGTATAAATCGCTCACGAACACATCCATTTAAGTACTATAGCCACAAAGCGCCAGCTTCTTTAAGCAACCTTTTCAATGATCCATTGAGATGAAGTGTCATGACAGTATTGGCCGTGCCTACAAATTTTCCTCCGACAAAAACTGCTGGGACTGGAGGGCTGCAACCTAAACGACCCAAAGCCCACTCGATATCTTTACCGTACATGTCCTGATCGATCTCTACAATCGCCGGGCTCACGCCTTGCTCGTAAAATAGCCGTTTAATTGCGTGAGACATACAACACGTACTTTTGCTGAATATCACCACTGCTCTTTGGGAGGCCAATGTTGCTATCACATCCATTTGTATAGTAATACTCTTTTACTGTGTATATATGTCTTTTCTTTGAGTCGCTTGATGATTTCTGTTGATGAGTTTGTTTTGGAGAAGTGAATCGTGGAACACTATATATATACACATACTCACATGTAATCTTTACGAGCATATTGAAGCATTTTGGATTAATGATGGGGGCAAAGCTAGAAAGGAAGAATCTTATTTTTCGGAAGTTGGGTCGTGGATAAGAGAAGCAGATGATATGATGCTCGAGAGTTGACATATGTGAGGTATAGAGATTTAAGTTGTGATCATGATGATGCATGAAGAGAAAAATTCCAGTATCATGGGGATGGATCAATATTACGTGTTAAGGGAATGTCAACTTTGCATATATTCTCGTCGATCNGGGGGGGGGGGGGGGGGGGGGGGGGATTTACGTCGTCATTCATGATTTATGATAAATGATGAAGGCATCCATAGCTATTAGTACTTCGAAGAGTTCATTGAATAATCTCCAGAAAAGATTATCAAGTTTGTAATTGCATATATATATATATATATATATATA
>OVBI01002203.1:0-22754 GCA_900406495.1 Sisymbrium altissimum | reverse complement strand
TGGTTCTAGTCTTTTCTCCTAAATTTCAAGGTATTTAAGCCAACTTCCCTTTATAAATTTCATACAGACTTCTAAATCAATAGATGAATAACACCCCCTAAATGTTTTACAAAAGTATTCACATGTGGACAAGTCAACTAACGGTTTGGGGACGCGTCTCCTCTAGTGGAAGTATGACCCTGCGAACATCCGAACAAGCTCTCAACACATGCTGCTGAGTGGTGGTATGAACTCGTTAGGATTTCTGCGGGATGAGTGTGTTGGAAGGCAAGAGAGAATATGTCTCCATGAAATGCAATAAGCAATCAAGAAACCAGAAAAAATAACAAAGACCTTGAGGGGATGCAACAGAGGATATGTCTCTAAGAGAAATGCAGCAAGCAATCAGACACTATGTCGATGTAAGGAATGCAACAAAATAATGAGAGAATATACCTCTGGAGGAAATGCAGTAAGCAATCAAATAATTATAAAAACTTCCGAAGGGATACAACAAAGAATATACCCCTGGAGGGAATGCAGTAAGTAATGAATGAAGTAATCAGAGAAACTAATAAGGATCCTCAGGGGATACAACAGAAAATATGCCTCCAATGGGAATACAATAAGAAATCAGAGAATATGATGAAAGTTCTGAACAGATATGCGCATACATGGGTGTACGAACGATTATCGATCTCACTCTCTCTCTCAACTCTCTGAATCAACGAGAAACGAAACTAAAAGAGACGCGAGAGTTGTTTACCCGGTATTCACCACACTCTCTATGAAGAGAGCTGCTATACTCACCGGGACTGCAAGATCCTGCAGCGATCCACTATATTCAGCTCTGACTCAAGCTCTGATCTACAATGGCAACGACTCAACCTTCTCTCTTGACCCGACTAACAACCTTATCCTATCCGGTAACACCAAGAGAGAATGATTGGTCACACGGCTACACGCAGCCATTTTTATACAGACTGTTAAACCAAGCTTAACCAACCTAACAGCCAATAAACCGACTAAATCAATTAGACTTAAACCGGACTCTGATTTAGAACACACCCTTCAATTCTCCACTTTTGTTCTTAATCAGTCCACCCTGCAACTCCACCTGCAGTCGAAAAACATTAATAAACTTGCAGAAGAAAAAAAAAACCTTACCTGCACCTGAGAAAACCCCTCAGCCTGAGAAAACCCCTCAGCCTAGACTCAATTCTGAATCAGTTGCTCCCCACTCGGAGCAGCTCCAAAACCTCATTAAACTTTCCTATTGGCAGCAACTTAGTGAAGATATCAGCTGGATTATACGCTGTAGCAATCTTCAAGACTTGAACCCAGCCTTCACTTATCAGATCTCTGATGAAATGATACTTAACCTGGACGTGCTTCGTCCTTTCATAAAACACTGCATTCTTAGCCAACGCGATCGCACTCTGAGAATCACAGAACACGCTCACAGCTTCTTGCTTAAAACCGAGCTCATTCATCAATCCCCTCAGCCAGACCGCTTCCTTCCCTGCCACTGACAAAGCTATGTACTCTGACTCTGTTGACGAAAGGGCTACCACCTTCTGGAGACTCGACCTCCAGCTGATAGGATTGCCCCCAACTGTAAACACGATTCCTGTAGTTGATCTCCTGCGATCGTTGTCTCCTGCATAGTCAGCATCACAGTAACCTCTTAGGACAAACTCACCTTCCTTCTTATAACACAACTTCGTCTTCAAAGACCCTCTTATGTATCTCATTATCCACTTCACGGCCAGCCAATGTTCCTTTGTAGGTCTACTCATATACCTGCAGACCAAACCAACCGAGAATGCTAGATTAGGATGAGTCCCGATCATCGAGTACATAAGACTACCCACAGCGCTTTGGTAAGGAACATCTTTCATCGCCTCAGACCGAGCTTTCTCTTCCTTCTCAGTAGCTGCTTTTAAACTGAAATGCGCTCCTAAAGGGGTACCAACAGATTTTGCTTAATCCATCCCGAAGTTCCCTAAGACTTTCTGAAGGTAACCTTCTTGTGAAATTGTAAACGTACCCTTGACTCTGTCTCTAGAGATTTCCATCCCTAGAATCTTCCTAGCTTCCCCGAGATCTTTCATCTCAAACTCAGACCCCAATAAGTTCTGCAAGACAGAGACAGCCTGTTTATCTTTGGAAGCAATCAAGATATCGTCTACATATAGCAACAGATATATGTAATCTTCTCCTTTAATCTGTCTGTAATAGACACAGCTATCAAACATACTCCTTTGATAATCATTATCCCTCATGAACTCATCAAACCTGTTGTTCCACTGCCTCGGAGATTGCTTTAGACCGTATAGAGATCTCTTAAGAAGACACACCTTCTCTGGACTATCTTTGTCTATGTAGCCTTCGGGCTGCTCCATGTATATGGTCTAATCAAGGTACCCGTGCAAGAACGCAGTCTTAACATCCATTTGCTGTAGCTCCATGTCGTGATGAACCACCGCTGAGAGCAGAAACCTTATTGACACCTGTTTGACCACGGAAGAGAAGATTTCTTGGTAGTCAACTCCTTCCTTCTACGAGTACCCTTTGGCGACCAATCTAGCTTTAAATCTTGGTTCTTCTACACCTGGAATCCCTGCCTTCCTTTTGTAGACCCACTTGCATCCAATGGGTTTCTGTTTCTTATCTCTATCGACCAGAACCCATGTTCCATTCTTCTTAAGTGAAGTTATCTCCTCGTCAGAAGCTTCTATCCAGAATTCACTGTCTGCATCATCTAACGCTTCCTGATAACTTCCTGGCTCTGGCTTACCTCCATCTTCGATCATAAGGTACGCATACCCTGCAATGTCTTCGTCTTCATCATATACCTGATAATCTTGCAGTCTGACTGACGTACGTGTTGTTCTTCTTCGTCTGTCCCCTACAAGTTGGTAGTCACTTAAATCTTCTACTGCCTCGTCATTCTCTGTTTCCTCTGTTTCTTCTTCTTCATGAGAGATTTCTTGCAGAGTTGCTCCACCTTGATCGTGACTTAGAGCATTCCTGGTTTCACCTGCGAGATCATAACTCACAAACTTGTTAGTTATATTCTGATTAGGAAACATACCTGAGTTACTGTCAGGCTTGACATCTTTGAACATCATGTCTTCTCTGAAAACAACATTGCGGCTGATGGTTGGCTTTTGATCATCTAGTAACCAAACTCTGGAACCCTTAACTCCTTCTGGATACCCCGTAAAGACTCCTTTCTTTGCTCTTGGATTAAGTTTTCCATCACTTGTGTGAACGTACACTACGCAGCCAAATCTCCTTAACCCTGTCAAGTCCGGAACTGCAGACGTCCACCTTTCTTCTGGTATCTCGAAGTCTATTGCCGACGATGGTGATCTATTGATGAGATAGACCGATGTTGCTGCAGCTTCAGCCCAAAACTTCTGACCAAGACCACTCTCACTGAGCATACTTCTCACTTTTTTTAGTATGGACCTGTTGAGCCTTTCTGCGACCCCATTTTGCTGTGGTGTATAGGCGCAAGTCTTGTACCTCACTATTCCTTTCTCCTTGCAGAACTCATCAAATCTCAGGTTGCAAAACTCTAAACCATTATCAGTTCTTAACTTATTTACCTTTCTTTCTGTTTGTACCTCTACCATGTTTCTCCACTCAACAAATTTCTCAAATGCGTCATCTTTTGTCTGTAGAAAGTATATCCATGCCTTCCGAGACCAATCATCAATGAAAGACACGAAATAATGGCACTTACTCAGGCTAGGTGGGACATTTGGAGAACCCCAAAGATCAGAGTGAATGTAGTCAAGCCTTTCCTTTGTTATATGCTTAGCTGTTCTGAAACTTGTCCTTTGTGCTTTACCCATTACACAGTCCTCACAGAATTTTACCTCCTTCAGTGCTGCACTCGGAACACAGCCTTTTTTAACTAAAGTATCTAAGCCTTTCTGACCAATGTGACCTAAACGACTGTGCCATAGCCGTGTTTGATCAGTCTCTGCAACCGCCTGACAGGCCTCTGACGTCCTTGCTGAACCTTGTAGAATGTACAGGGAGTCTCCTTCCTTTCTTAGACCTTTCATGATAACCATAGAGCCTTTTACCACCTTCAGTACTCCACTAGAGCCCCTAAACTCACAGCCTCTTGATTCAAGTGTGCCTACAGAGATTAAATTCCTTCCTATGTCTGGCATAAATCTAACGTCATGGAGAACAAATATTGTGCCGTCAAGATTTGCGAATCTCACCGATCCAATTCCTTTTACCTCTGAGAGAGTATTGTTAGCCATCTTGACTCGTCCTGTAGTTGACTCACTGAAGCTGATGAACACGTCTCTCCTTGACGTCATATGAAAAGAACGCGCAGTGTCCAAGACCCACTCTTCATGAAATCGTGAACTTTGACTTAGGTTAGCTTCGTAAGCTATCAAACCAACCACATCCTGTGCATCATCCTTAACCATAGCTGCTTCACCTTTGTTCTGTTTTTGGTATTTCCCTTTGTTCCTTTCTAGCCATTTGTAGCATTGCTTCTTAAGGTGTCCTTCCTTCCCACAAACCCAGCAAATTTTCTTCCTTTCGATAGACTTGGATCTTGACCTGTGTTGAAATCGGACTTTTCCTCCTGAGTTTCTTGAATCAGTCCTTCCTCTAGCGTAGTATCCTTCTGAGTTGCTCCTGTAGTTCGAACTGTCCTTGTGTTCTTTCTCTTTGGATCTTGCAGAGCTCGCAACATGCTCGAATCTTATGACTTCTCTTCCATACTTAAGCGTCTCCTTAAGCTGGTCAAATTTTGATGGAAGAGCTTTAAGAAGGAGTATAGCTTGGACCTCTTCTGGTACTTCTATGCTTAGGTGACTCGATTCCCCAATTAGCTTTAAGAAATCATCAATATTCTCATCTATTAACCTGTGATCAACCATCTTGAAGCCGTAAAGCTTTAACTGTACATGAACTCTATTTGGGAGAGATTTTGGCATGTAGAGCTCTTCAAGAAGGGACCATGTTTCTGAAGCCGTTGTGCACCTTTCAATCTTTCTGAGAACATGATCCCCTACATTCAAGAATATCGTATTCATTGCCTTATCGCACCGCTCAGCTCTTGCGGCTTCGTCTTCGACAATCTTCTTCTTGATTTCTGGAGAATCTTTCTCAGTCGTCTCTTGACTAGGAGGTTTCTCGATCAAGACGTGCTTGAGTCCCGATACACTGAGAAAAGCAAACATCCTTCTCTTCCAGAGAGAGAAGTCTCCATCGCCATCAAACTTCTCGATGTCTGTTCTTGATCCCGCCATCTCTGAACGACTCGTACTCCGAATCCTTTAGCGGTGAGATTCGATAAGCCTGAACCTGGCTCTGATACCACTTTGTACGAACATTTATCGATCTCACTCTCTCTCTCAACTCTCTGAATCAACGAGAAACGAAACTAAAAGAGACGCGAGAGTTCTTTACCCGGTGTTCACCACACTCTCTATGAAGAGAGCTGCTATACTCACCGGGGCTGCAAGATCCTGCAGCGATCCACTATATTCAGCTCTGACTCGAGCTCTGATCTACAATGGCAACGACTCAACCTTCTCTCTTGACCCGACTAACAACCTTATCCTATCAGGTAACACCAAGAGAGAATGATTGGTCACACGGCTACACGCAGCCATTTTTATACAGACTGTTAAACCAAGCTTAACCAACCTAACTGCCAATAAATCGACTAAATCAATTAGACTTCAACCGGACTCTGATTTAGAACACACCCTTCAATGGGCTTCTATATGGTCTGTCTCTTTTAACTTGGACGAGAATTTCATTTTCTCTCTGTGATATGGTTGTTTGCCCATTCTTACTCTGTTTGTACTTCTCTTTACCTCTGTGAGGATAAACTATGTTGGTAGGACCTGAGTACAACATTCTTTGTCATGGCTCTTATGTCTCCGGAATTGTACGTTTTCCTAGCTCATCAGCCATATCTCTCATCCCGATTCATCTGCACCATGTCCACGTATTGAATACTCACCACCCATTCTTTCCCAGACGTCGTACTCACTCTCGCCTGTTCTCGAAGCGTCATTTACGGAACATCATTACTATGCATCTTTTCTACACGTGGCCCAAGGAGACAATTTTTCAGGGCGGTCCTTGAGTTTTTGCCCTTTATTCTTCACCCTGATGGTTTTTTTAACTGCTCACCTTCTTTTCTGTCTATAAAAGTAGAAACGCTTATCATATTCTCTTGATCCATCACCACAACTTCTCTAGCGAGCATCTTCACGTTAGTGTTTTCTCTTTTTTCCCTCTCTTTCTTTCGTCTCCGTGCGGGTTCCTTGTATCCTTTATAGTTTCACCATGTCTCATGAGTCATGACAAAGGTGTTGTGAGTATTCTCAGAGCCTCTTCTTCATCAGAAGGGGTCCATTCCAGCATCGGTGGTCGCGTTGTTGGACCTCTTCGATTTCGTGGTTGTGAAGAGTGTATTCTGTCCTCCGGCTGATGCCTGTCGTGGAAGCACTCGCCTGATTCTGAACGCTGCTCATTTCGTTCGAGATCGGGGTTACCATTCCTATTCTTACTCGACCTGTGGTTTGCGCCACTCTGTGTCTTTTTTTTTTGGAGATATCTGATGTAGAGGTTTCTGAGACCTAAACTCAGTCTTTAAATGTAGTATTTGAGGTATCAATCCACTCAGGAAATTAATGATACTTGAGATGCAGAGTATTCACTAAGCTAAGTTAACAAGGAGAGGTTTTGATGTCTAACAATCTAATGACAAAGAAAGAAGAAAAGCAAGCAACAAAGATTAATATCAACGAACTAAAGCAACAATAAGAAAAACTGAAAAACAGAGCAAAAACAAAGTGAAACTAAAGCAATAAAGAAATAAAAGAGAAAGATTAAGGTATTAATTTGGGGCGATCCTAATTCATGTTAAAAGATTCAAATAAATGATACAAAGAACTCAACTTTAGGTAAAGAGCACTAATAAAGATTAGTCCAATCTCTTGGTAAGAATCATTTTGCTAATCACATTTCAAACCCAATTATTAGTTAGTGTATCTATGATTAATAAGCATTTATAACAAACTCCATATAACCAAAATACTCCCTAGACATCGAATCTTTTATGCAATCATTTCAGGCATTTCATTGATACTCTCATGCCTAACAAAAGTCTAATGGCGATTTCTCATCAATAAAGTACAAGGAATTTAGCTCATTCATATAAGAAACATGGAAAGAATCAAGTTTTTTTTAACATAATCTCAAATACAATTTTAATCAAGATTTTAATCTAACACCATAAGTACTAATCAAAAGCCTAAGATCAACTTCTCCATTAAAAAGGTACTTAGCATTAAGATCAACTACACAAGAATGAAAATACTAAGATCTAAGCCTAATACATCCTAAACATTCATTAGAATCACTCCTAATCTAACAAGATCTCAAATCCAAGAAAACTACTCACTAATCATGTTGCTAATCACTAATCCCATGGAGGAAATAGTGAAAAGCATGATTAGAGAGGAAGAGAAGAACAGAAATGAAGAAATAAATTAAAAAGCTGCAATCTTTATGAAGCAATTATCTTAACAATGGAGTTTTTAAGAAAAATAGAGAAGATGAACAAGAGAGAGAGAGAGAGAGAGAGAGAGAGAGAGAGAGAGAGAGAGAGAGAGAGAGAAGTGGTGAGGTAAAATAGATTAATTTCGTGGCTGCTCTCTAAAATAACTTAAAAGGGATATTTATGTGGTCCCTAAAATCCTAGAGGTAAGCATTATCCTTTTGGGAAAAAAGTAGTAAAGTAGTTTGGACTGTAGCGCACAACGGCTTCACCCCGATGTGGCTTGTCCGATAGCCGTTAATTTGTCTTCTTGTCCAGCTGTACACGCAGTTTCACTTCTTGTCCAGCTGTATACGCGGCTTCACTTCTTATTTGACATTGGAGCCATCCCTTTGTACTTACCTGATGTGCAGTCTTCAGGAGTTCTGCACCGGGGTATCCTGTTGCATGTGTCTATTGCTCCTTGGGAAATCCTCTTCCTCTTAGGATCTTCTTCTGCTCCAAATCTGTCTGATCAACTCTTAGCTTCCTCCTAGTAACCTCAGCTCTTCAAACACCTGATAAGGACTCCAAAACATGCACAAATGACCTAAATTTATCCTAATGCATACTAAACCTATTATGTGTGAAAATGGAGCTGCTGTAACTAGGATGAACATGTATGAATGAGACTCAAATTACTATAAATGCATGCCTAAAATGGTACAAAATGTGGAGACATCAATATCGAGCTTTCAAAAGTCTCTCTTATGTCCGACGGTGTACCCCAGAAGGAGGATAATCGGGGTTTTAATGACCCTCTCACCCAGTTATGTGAACTCTTGGAGAGATCCCAGATCAAGAAAGCTATTAATGAGATCATCTGCTGTGCCTCTCTAGTTTAGGTTCTCTAGGTGTGTTGTTTATAAACTCGGTGGAAAATCAATGGTCCGCTCAGGAGAGGCTGTGATCCTATAATGTCCTCCTCAGAACCCATTTGGATTCAAAGGATATCACTTAAAGGTTCTTCAGAGTGAAACATGCGCTGATGAAGCAGTTAACATTAGGAAAACCAGAGCCGATTTCCAGCTAATTGTTGTTTCTTATTATTATTTTTCTTTATTTGATAAAATCAGTTGTTAATAAAGGAGAATAAGTCTTTCTAATGCGACTTATCTTCCGCTTTTCCATTTTCTTATTACAAGGGATCATGATCCCACAATTGTTTCATGTAATAAATTTCTATATAAATCAATGAAAACAACCAAAAAGAGGCGGTCTAAACTACCCAATAGACATCATATGTTATGTTTTCTTTTGTTCATATTTCTAGATCAATATTTGATGATTCCAGAACTGAGAAATATCGTGGTATCAGAGCATGTTTTGTTTTTGATCCGGATCACTTCAGATCCGTCAGAATTATCCCACATACAGATAAGTTCATCCTTAGTTAATACACAACTACTTTTCTTGCATGGAATAACAAATGATACCTTATCTTGATGGACTTCCAAAAAGTTCAACTCCCAAATTTTAGATAAGTCCTAGAAAAGCATATGATCATTTGCACAAGAGGCAATAATAAGAGGTGGGTTCGTCTGAAATGAAGCCTAGTTCATCCCTCAACTATGACCATTTAGGTTTTACACCTCTAAACCATCGATCAACCAAAGAAGGAACATAATTGTGAGGGATGTCATGAGCAGCAGACAATGACACTGTACTGTTCCTAAGACGTAAAATCCCAAACACATTTTTTTTCTCTCCTACGTAATTTCTTTTTTCTCTTCATAAATTTTTTTTTTTGCTTTTAACTATATATGCCCCCATATATTAATTTGATTACTTTATATTTTTAAGAAACAAAAAATAAAATTTTATTTTATATAAAAAGTATAGTTTTTTTCTCTATATTTTAATATCCACTTTGATATATTTTACATATTTATAAATAAAAACTTGTGGACATGCATCCATGTCCACAAAGGAATGTTCCAATGAATTCGATACATGATATGGATAACATATAGTGGACACGAACACGTTGACACACAAAATAAAATCATCATGTCATCATATTCTCGATCTTGTATCTACGTCAATGTATTTAGAAACTGGTATCTAAGGTAATATGTCATTGATTTGGTTTTGTCTGGCAACGAGTTCGTATCCATTATATCTCATCCATATCCTGTGCCGCCGAAATTTACTGTAACATTTCTTCATGGACATGGAGTCATATTTATGTTGTTACGCATTTGTATGGTGTTTGTATATCCATTTTAGTACTTTTATTGTCTTTGTTCTAGTAAGAACCACAAATTTGAATCATTTAGGTTAATGGATATGAAATCATGAACATGATGGTATACACACAGTAGTGTGGATACGATGGTGTGGACATGGTGATGTGGACACAATGTGAATATCATATATTGTACATGCTTTTACAAATCTGTGATGATGTGGATACAATATGGCTATCACATAATCGTGGACAGTCATATCTACGAACTATACAAACACATAACAACGTAGATGTGGACATGCCTCCATGTCTACATAGAAATATTATAATGAATTCAACACAGGATATGGATAAGATATAGTTGACACGAACTCATTAACACAGAAAACAAAATCATTGTGTCTATGTCATCATATTCTCGATCTAGTATCTACGTCATGTGTTTAACGTCTAGTATGTAAACCAAAATTTCCTCGATCCGATATCCTTGTTATTATGTCCATATATTTTAGTTATTTTCATGATTTAGTATCTACGTTTTTATGTCCACGATATGGTAACCACAATGTTATATTCAAGTATTATATGTATTTTTATGATGTGATATCTATACAATTATGTCCACAATCTAGCTAATGTGTCTACAAATTTTTATTTACAAATACTTACAATATATGAAAGTGGATATCAAAATATAGAGAAAAAATATAGTTCTTATTATAAAATAAATAATACTTTTTACTTATTAAAATATAAAATAATCAAATTTATATGTGAAAATAGATAAAAAATTATATTATAATAAAAAGAGAAAAATATAAAATGAAAGAAAAAGAAGAATTTGTTTTTAATTGAATAAAAAAAAGAAAAATTAAAAAGAAATTTTAAGTGGATAAAAATAAATAAAAGTCATTTTAAACACCAAAGTCACTTATAAATGAAAAAGTCACTTAGAATATAAAATTTTCTTATAAAAAACGAAGAAAAGAAAAAAGTTTTAATATCTAATCGAAGTGCATAAGGGCATCACCGACTGAAGATGTAGTCAATCTATTGGGTTTTCCTTTTCTCAAAAAAGGCCCGTTTAAAATTACGTCTTGTTATAATATAATAATGTTTATCCAAAAACTTACTGATTTAAGTTACTTATATATTAAGTTTCTACCGCCTTAGCTATTTTGGGATGCTTATATAAAGGCTTAAGTTATCTCATTTTGTAAGATAAGCTCTCGATAATAAAAAGTAAAAGTTACATAAAAAATTTCTCTCTCGCCCCATTAACTCTTTACTTTTATATAATAAATATATAACACGTTATCAGCACGAGTGCTCTTATACTGAAAAGGTGAGTTTTTTATTTATGTTTATTTTTTAATTTAATTTCAATATTTATATTCAGTTTATTATATACGGAAAGATAGGCTATGCCTTCTCCGTTTATATATTTCGGAAAGATAGGCTCTGCCTTCTCCGAACGGATCATTATGATAGACTATTCATTCACGATCATGATCATATGGAAGACTATGTCTCCTCAGATCATATGGCAGGTTTTGCCTCCTCAAATTTAAATTCTCGCATTTAAATTCTGCAATATAATTTTCTGCATTTAAATTCTGCGATTTAAATTCTGCCTTGAAATTTTGTCTTTAAATTCTGCAATTTAAATTTCTGCATTTTAAATTCAGTTTTTTTTTGTTTTAAAATATGGTTTCAAAATTCAATTTTTATCATGAATACAGTTATCATGTCAAATTTGACGAAGCTCGAAATTACTGCCCTTGATATATCTGGGAAAAATTATATGAAATGAGCAGTAAGTGCAAAGATGCACCTAAAAGGAAATGGGGTTCTTGATACCATCGATAAGTCGGAAACCACGTCTGATAAGAAAAAGGCGAAGGCCATGATATTTTTACGCCACCATATCCATGATGGTTTAAAAGATGAATACATCATCAAAGAAGATCCTGCAGATTTTTGGCAATCATTAAAAGAAAAGTTTGATCACCAAAAATATGTGATCTTACCAAAAGCCAAACATGAATGGTTACACCTTCGGTTTCAGGATTACAAAAAATGTTAGTGGATATAATTCTGCGATGTTTGGAATCACTTCAAAGATGGTGTTATGTGGAGAACAAGTAAGTGATTATGATATGATAGAGAAAACTCTCTCCACGTTTCATCATGGAAATGTAGTCTTGCAGCAACAATACCGGGCTAACGGTACACTCGTTATTCGGAGTTAATGCAGGTTCTCCTTGTTGCGGAACAGAATAATGAGCTCATTACAATGAACCATCAGATACGTCCAACTGGATCTGCTCCATTCCCAGAAGTGAATGTTGCATCATTTAGTTACAATAATTGGGGAGGACGTGGACGTGGATATGGACGTGGGCGTGGACGTAGTCGAAACCGTAATTTTGGTCATGGAAGAGGACGTGAACAAGGAAAAAGAAGAGGATTTCGTCTTTATGATTCCAATGATGGAAGAACTAAAAAGGAATTATCAAGGATATGAAGTTGGTCGAGTAATATATAAGCAAACTGAGAATATTCGCCATAAATTCGGCATGAAGGGGCATTGGGTGCATACCTGTCGTACCCCAAAGCATTTAGCCGATCTGTACCGGGAATCACAAAAGGCAAAAGAGAAAGAAAGTGAAACCAACTTCATATCAAGTAAACCCGGACCCTCTTTTCATGGCCTAAATGATGACACTCATCTTGATGCTTCGGATTTCGTGGTTGATTTTGAGCATATCAACCAAGACTAAGATAATAATATCGGTGTAATATATGGTTGTCTTTGTAAGAAAGATAAGAAAAGAGGCAACCGGCTTTTTGATGTGATCTGTATTTTTTTTTTATTATTTTTATTATAAAATACTTTTTATTGTAATATAAGCTTTGTGTTTTATTTAAATGTTTATTAATACATGTTTGATCAATGTTTAAATCCAGAAAATGTCAGACTTTGAGATTAAGGATGGAGATATATGTCTAGTAGACAGTCCTACAACGCACACGATTATTAAAGATAAAAAGTATTTCTCTTATCTCAAAGTGAATAACTCCGCCGGAAGCGTGAGTACAATATCAGGTAATGCAAAAATTATTGTGGGCTCGGGAAGAGTTAATTTTTCAATGCTAAGGGGAACAAAGTTTGAAATAAACAATGCATTATATTCCCCAAAGTCTCAAAGAAATCTTTTGAGTTTTAAAGATATCCACAGAAATGGATATCATATTGAGACTATGAGTAAAAATAGCATTGAATATCTTTGCATTACATCAGAGGGGAAACATATATTGGAAGAGTTAAAAATGTTTTCTTCTGGATTATATTGCACAAAAATAAATACGACTGAATCATATGTTACAGTAAACTCGAAGTCTACTAATACATTTAAAATTTGGCATGAAAGGCTAGGACATCCTGGTTCAGTTATGATGAGAAAAATTGTGCAAAATTCTAATGGCCATCCGTTGAAAAACGAGAAAATTTTACAACTGGGCGAGTTTTTATGTAATGTGTGTTCTCAAAGAAAACTCATAACTCGGCCATCACCAGCTAAAGTTGGGAATGAATCTCATGTATTTTTAGAAAGAATACATGGTGATATATGTGGGCCGATCCATCCATCTTGCGGGCCATTTCAGTACTTTATGGTATTAATTGATGCATCCAGTAGATGGTCAAATGTGTGTCTTTTGACCACACAAAATATAGCTTTCGCAAAATTCATTGCCCAAATAATCAGGTTGAAAGCACAATTCCATGAATATTCAATTAAGAAAGTAAGACTTGATAACGCCGGTGAATTTACTTCATCGACATTTAATGACTATTGTATGTCAATGAGAATCGATGTTGAGCACCCAGTTCCCCATGTTCATACACAAAATGGTATGACTGGGTCTTTGATAAAACGGTTACAATTAATTGTGAGACCGCTAATATTGAGAACAAAACTCTCAATTTCAGTATGGGGTCATGCTATCTTGCATGCAGCAGCACTACTCCAGATAAGACCAAGTGCTTATCATACATTCTCCCCGATACAATTAACATCTGGCCAAGAGGCAGATATATTCCATCTCCGTGTATTTGGATGTGCGGTTTTTGTGCCAATAGCAGCACTGCAAAGAACAAAAATTGGGCCACAAAGGAGATTGGGAATATATGTTGTGTATACGTCACCAAGTATTATTAGATATCTTGAACCGACAACTGGTGATATGTTTACAGCACGGTTTGTTGATTGTCATTTTAATGAAGATGAATTCCCAGTGTTAGGGGGAGGAATTAGAGAAGTTCCTAAACATATTACATGGTGCACACCATCGTTGTTTCACATTGATCCCCTACAAAACAACGTGAACTTGAAGTTCAGAAAATTGTACATTTGCAAAGTTTGGCAAACCAGTTACCAGACGCGTTCACATATACAAAAAGAGTGAAAAAATCATATATACCAGCTGCTAATGTTCTATCAAGAATCACTGTTCCTGAAGAACAGACTGATAGGAACTTAGCAAATGAACCTTAGAGTTCAGTTAAAGAGGGGGAGACCGATGAGCTCTAAAGATAAAAATCCCTGAAAGAAAAGAATTTGGGAGAACAAAGTAAAAAGGTTCAAGAAGAGCCGATTGAAGAGAAATGTTAGGAAAACATAAACGAAAAGGTTCTAAAAGAACCTCAGAAGGAAGAAAATCCAGATGATGAAAAAGAAACAGAAAAATATGAGATTTCCATCAATTACGCCCAAAACGGAAAGCTATGGATTATAAATAAAATAAAAGATATTGATGGAATATTCTCTTTTTCTGTAGCTAAAGAAATTGATCGAGAAAATGATGATTGTGATCTAAGGTCCATATTAGAATGTCAGAAAAGACATGATTGGGAGAAATGGAAGATGGCAATACAAACTGAATTATTCTCCCTCAATAAAAGAAGTGTTTTTGGACCCATTGTCACAACACCTGAAAATATAAAACATGTAGGGTACAAGTGGGTGTTTGTGCGAAAGAGAAATGAGAAAAATGAAATAATAAGATATAAAGCTCGTCTTGTTGTCCAAGGTTTTCCTCAAAGACCGGGAATAGATTATGAAGAAACATATTCTACGGTTATGGATGCAATCACATTCAGGTATTTAATGAGTTTAGCGGCATCTAGAAAGCTAGATATGTACCTTATGGATGTTGTGACAGCATACTTGTATGGATCACTGGATAATGATATATACATGAAAATCCCTGAAGGATTGAAAATGCCTAAAGCATTAAGCTCAAGGTCTAAAGAGATATGTTCGGTCAAATTACAGCGATCACTATACGGATTAAAACAATCTGGACGCATGTGGTATAATCGCTTAAGTGAATATTTGTTGAACAAAAGTTATGTGAATAATGCAATATGCCCTTGCGTATTTATTAAAAAATCATCATCTGGGTTTGTAATCATTGCTGTATATGTTGATGACTTAAATATAATTGGAACTCAAAAGGAGATTGATGATGCAAGAACTCATATGAAAGAAGAGTTCGAAATGAAAGATCTCGGACAAACAAATTTTGTCTTGGACTCCAGATTGAGCATCTCCGAGATGGAATATTTGTGCATCAGTCAAATTATACCAAAAAGATCTTAAAACGTTTTTATATGGATAAAGCGACTCCTTTGAATACTCTAATGGTCAATAGATCACTTGATGTGAAGAAAGATCTATTTAGACCTTGTGAAGATAGTGAAGGAATATTAGGTCCAGAAGTATCTTATATGAGTGCTATCGGTGGGCTTATGTATCTTGCAAATTGTACTCGACCAGATATATCATTTGCTACTAATCTACTTGCAAGATACAGTTCATTTCCAACACACAGGTATTGGAACGGAATAAAACATATATTTTGTTACCTCCAAGGTACTATTGATTTAGGATTATTTTATCCGAAAAACCCCGAGTTTGGTTTGGTTGGTTTTGCAGATGAAGGATATTTATCAGACCCACATAAAGCACGATCACAAACCGGATACATTTTCACAAATGGTAGAACAGCGATCTCATGGCATTCTCAAAAGCATACTTTGGTTGCGACTTCATCAAATCACGCAGAAATTATTGCGCTTCACGAAGCATGTAGAGAATGTGTGTGGCTTAGGTCTATGAGTCATCATATCCAAGAATAAAGTGGAATGCTTACAAAGAAAGAGCCAAAAAAAGTGTTTGAAGATAACTCTGCATGTGTCGTCCAAATTAAAGAAGACTATATCAAGAGCGACAGAATGAAGCATATTCCTCCGAAATTTTTTCTTACATACGGGAACTCGAGAAGAATCAAGAAGTTGATATTCAATATGTTCGTTCAAGTGACAATGGAGCCGATTTATTCACGAAGGCTCTTCCGACCACTACATTAAGAAAACACATACATAACATCAGGATGCGTCATCTACGTGATTTATGAAGTAAAAGTTACTTATATCATTCTCAGGGAGAGACTACATTAATGCACTCTTTTTTTCCTTATCATGATTTTTATCCCATTGGATTTTTCCATGATAAGGTTTTTAACGAAATAGTATATAAGATAAGATTGGATAATCAAAGAAGAGTATTATAATATAATAATGATTATTCAAAAACTTACTGATTAAGTTACTTATAAATTAAGTTACTTATAAATTAAGTTTCTACCGCCTTAGCTATTTTGGACTGCCTATATAAAGGCTTGAGTTACCTCATTTTGTAAGATAAGCTCTCCATAATACAGAATTAAAAGTTACATCAAAAAATCTTCTCTCTCTCCCATTAACTTTTTACTTTTATATAATAAATATAAATATATAACATGTCTCATTATTTCCCTATATATATGCAGCTTGTAGACCACCTGGTCAAATATCCCAAGAGTCGACCAAGAGAGAAGAGAGAGGATAAATAGATCCATCATCTGAGAGCCCTAGAGAGAGATGAAACCGGGAAGAAAGAGTAGCGGCATCGGTACACGGCTGACGAAGGAAGGTGAAGGCGATTGCTTTGATCTCAGCTCCATCAAGCTTGCAATCAATGATGTCGGAAAAAAGAAGGTGATCCAGAAAAAGATGAAGCAAACCGCGAGGCCTCTTTCGGACAAACTAATACGCATGTTAAAAGAACAAGACGAACTCATCAAGAAGAAGCTGAAGTTAATCCGAGAGCTTAGAGCCAAGGGCACGTATGTGCCGTATTATTAGCAAAAGAGATTACTTTTGATATCATAATTTTTAGTGCTTTTTTATAATAGTTCATGTCACTGCTTGAGTCGATTTGTCGCGATTTATATTCGGATTGCGACATTATAATAAAAAAATAGAGTATGCCAAAACCTTCTCTTATATATTCCAACTCCTAAAATGACTATGATTATCATCAACATTGTACCTCGGCTGTTCATATCTCTCCAAGACGCATGCCTCCGCAAAAAGCCAAGCATCATGTTCTCCACTACCGGAATTCTCTTCCAGCTTCATATCCTGTCAGCATTATATAAATCTCATCTTCTTGATATCATCATCATGTCACATGTAAAGACCTCTCAATTTGCTTACTTTGCATTAAGGAGATCCACAAGTAACTGCAAAGCTCCCGAATCCCCGCATACTTCCCATACCGCCATCCTGACCTCAGTTTCACTAGGTTGCTCGTCTGGTCTTGACTCTACAAGCTTTCACCAGGAAAAAGGAAAAATATACTGTCAATGGAAGCAATATTGAGTCATCAAGTGGAAGAAAGACACTATGGATATTATCTGATACCAACTCACTAACTTTCAGCAACTGAAATTTTTTCCAGGATTTGGGTTTAAGTTGAAGAGATGACACAAAGGAAAAAAAAAAACAAAAAGGATGAGTGATCATAAATACCTCTTCAAGCATAGCTGAGACCTTGTAAATCTCATCTTCTTGCATTGCAATTAATGGTTCATGTATGAGGGCACCTTACGCTGCCCAGACCAACAGAAATTACAGGATCTGCCCTTGGAATCAGAAGAAGGATACTCGGAATCGCTAACACATGTTCTTGGGTTATTTTTTTGATGATTCAGATAATTCAAATTCGATGGGCTCGACTACACCACTAATGGCCCGGTACAGGTCCAATAATCTTGAAAGGTTGATACAGTTTCTATGTTAAATTCTGCTGGTGGCCAGTGCCCGAATCCAGATGGTGGTCTTGTTTTTCTTTTCAACTTGTACTTCAAGTTGATATGAAATGAAATTCGGTTTATTAAAAAAAAAAGATTTCTTATTTGACGGCAGAGTTAACCTATAACTTTTCTACAAATTGCTAAGTACTAGTCCAAGAGAACTACAAAAACTAAATAATTGTTAACATGAAAAACAAAGCAACTCAAGACTCCTATATATTATTTGAGAATCATTTTTTAAAAAATAACTTTACCATTACATGTGATTTACAAAAATACCATGATGATGTGTCATCACCATAAAACTTCTCTACATAGATATAAAAATAGATATAGTTTACTAAAATAATTACATTGTATGTCATTATCATTTGATTTATAATACTTTTATCATATGATTATAGTACTCTTTTTATAACTATACATATCTATTTATTTTTTAAATTAAAAATCAATCTATTAAAAATACATATTTAATTTTTCTATCATTTATTGTATATCTTTTTTTTTTATATAAAATCATTAAAGTTTAAATTTTACATAAATAATTTCATTCACCACAAACATATGTATAATATTACTTAGATTATTTACTTATTAATTATGAAAATTATGATATATTGTTCTAAAATTTTTTATATAACTAAAAATATACATTTATTTTAATAAAATATAAATTCATTTATTAACCAAATTTATGCATTCAGTTTTTTATTATTTATTCTATATTTTAAAAAACATTATTAGAATGTAACCATTTATAAATAATTTATTTTGGTATATCACTACAAAAAGATACATATATATATATATATATATATTAATTTACAATTTTGAGTTTTTTTTTATACGTATATTTCATCATTTTTGTTTTCCACATTTTAAGTTTCATATATTAGATTATGTTATGTTTTTTCGCTATTTTTCTAAAATATCTTTCGTTTTAATTTTGATAATTAGTTATATATTCAATTATTTACTAATTATATTTTTTACAGTTTTAAAATTCTAATTTTTCATATATATTTGATTATTTATTGATTACATCTTATATTTTATAATTTTATTTTGTTATCTTTGTTAATTATATTAAACCATTGAAAATATGAAAATATCTATTTAAATATTTATATGTATATACATTTTATGTATTCCTGATATTTTTCAAGAAGTTTAGATTTATTTTCTTTTTATTTCTTTTATCTTTATTATTTTATGATTTTAAAAGTTAAGTATAAATTAAATAGATAATTATAAATATATATTAATATGTCTCATCTAAATTTATTGCCACTTGTCATGAAGTTGGAGAAATTCCTTCCTCTTTTATATATAAAAATTAAATTTATATTTAATGTTATCCATTTACAAAACACAACTATTTACTTTTAAATTATACTTTATTTTAAATTTAGGTTATATATGGAAACTTGATGCAATATCATATAAATTCTTAAATCATCATTAAACTGAATTCAATTTAAATTAGTTCATATATTCAAAAATGGAAATACAGAAATAGTAAATAATATGTTTTATATTATATTTATTATAAATTTATTGATTTTAACTCATAAGCACACCATATATCTAAATAATACCTATTATAGAATTGTGTTTAAATATTTTTTAAAAAATTTAAACATTCAATTTAAAAAACAAATAATTATAATGTAAATTCAATATTATAAAATAATTAGATTTTAAAAAGTGATTCTTAAATAATATATAAAAGATATTTCATCATGTACATAGTACAAGTTATTCGTACAAAGATAAAACGACTGTAGATTAGGGTTTTTACATTGACGAAGAAGAAAATGCTGAATTGGTAAAAACTGTGATTCCATATTCTAATATACGGGATCTGAAAAGACAAATGACACAAAAACAAAACTTTCAAATTACTAAATGATAGGTAGTTAATAGTACTAGTTGATCTGTTCACCCCGCGCACGCGCGGGGTTAGATTTGTGTGTTAAAATTTATTTTTGGGTTTTTTTCTTATTAAATTTATGAAGTAAAATTGTTATTTACAATTTCAAATCGTAATTAAACTACTGTAAATATATATGTTTGTAAATGTCTAATTAAATATAACACATGTGAAAAACAATGCAAAATATGAAAAAAACAAATGAAAAGAGTTCGTTTGTGGTTTTTTATAAAAAGATGCAATTAGAAACGCTTGATTCCCTGCATTTGTAGTCTTTTTAGGAGCTATCTTTTAATTCTTCTCTAAGTTTCTATGGAGAATATACAATTTAATTATTAACAATTATATACGCTTGATGTTTTTTATACTGAAATGTTGTTTTTAAACGTACTATTATTTAGTTCTTTACTTTTTTTTTCATTTTATTAATCTCTTGTTTACACTTCATTCATTAGTGATGATAATTCTTCCTCTTCATTATTATCTATATGTTAAAATTTGGAATTATCCACTATACTTCAGTAAAATTTATAATTTATTTATTTATTTTTTTTAAAAAAATTATTTTATGAAGCTTGATACTTACTTTCAGGTAAAGGTAGATTTTTTTTGTATATAACATTTGTGAGGTACTGTTTTCCTTGGTGACTTTCGAAGTTTCAAGAACTTAAAATCCCTTGACCATCGACAGTGCGACGTATATTTGTCTGTGGCTGAAAAGCGATTTAGGATGGTATAAAGCCACCTTTTTCAGAGTTTGTCCCTGCCCGTAGGACAGATTAACACCAACTTTCAGGTAAAGTGGGTATGCTAGAACTCAAATATTCTAATGGATAAGACATCTATATTTTGTCTTCTTGTGCTTCGTCTTCATCAACACTATCTCCACTGAAGTACTTTTGTTGGAGGGTAGGCAACTTTGACAAGATATGACTGTTTATCTTGTCCACGGTCTCGTTTCTCGGTGTCAATATTACAACCTCAGTAAGTTTGTCCTTTTTAAAAAAAAATCTTGTATAAGTCAGGATAATTAGATTCACATAATACCTCCACTGGTTCTCTATCACTTGGCAGCATGAATAACTTAACTATTTTGTTTTCATTTTTTTCTGATATCCTTTTCTGTCATTGATTTTCTTAAGAGCATCTCCGTCTCTAACTTGTAGGATCCATTTTGCAAACTATTTCTCATCCAGGTTTACCTTCATATTTTTTTATAACTTGAACTTAACACATAATAATTCTTTGTGTATTTTTATCTATATTTTTTTTTGGGGCAAATCTCTATTTAGTACACTTTTGAGGTTTTATCCCAAAAATATTTTGGAAAGGTAAAAATAAAAAAAATATTTTGGAAAGGCAAAAAAGACAAAAATGTTTCATTTAAATGATTTATTGACCATTATACATTTTTTTATTCAAAATACTAAAAACACATCTAGCGTCTTCTCCCCTTTTCTCACGTGCTCGTTGTGCACCACTCTTCCTTTGTAATTTTCCAAGCTTAGATATGAATCGTGAGATCTTGTTTATTTATCTTAAGAATTGATAACCATTTTAAATATTTTGGGAATAAGGAGTAGAATAGTCTTTTATCTTCTTTAATAAAATATTTTTATCCCTTTTTTTCCAATATATTTTGATCAAAAAACTCCAAATTGGTCTATTTTAGAATATATTTTTTTTACTTGGGTTTATCTATGTTTTTTTTTACTTTGATATATTATATCATTTTTATATTGATCTAACAATTATTATTATATTTTATTTATTTATTTTTGATGCAGTTATCATAATCGATATGTAATAGTTCTTGTTATATTTTTTTTCTTTTTCTAGTGATATATATATTTTAAAATTAATGTTATTTTAATATAATATTTTTTTTTTTTATCTATTTATTGCTCCTTGCCTCCGCACAGAGGCAGAAGTGTACTCTCTTTCACCTTCATATATTTTATATGTGTTTTTGTGTAAATTATATGGTATCATTGTATGTTTAAGCTACTCTTGTGAAATAATTAATAAATTGGTTTTCAGTCTAATTTTCATTGTTTCTTTTATTGTTTAGCTACTTTCAAGATAAAATGTAATTTATTATATCTTTATATCTCATATCTGCTCTCCTCACTCTCTACTGATCTCTCACCCTGCATACATGTGAGGATGTATTTGCTTAATTTATATTTTTTTCATTTTTTCTGTCTTTTTCTTTTTGTTTAGTTGTTGATTGGTTCAAGATGTGTTTTTTTACACGACAATATAGTTTGGTTCCTAGAATTGTATTGCGGTTTTAGATTGTTTGATGGATAGGATAGTGAGTTATTTTCTCAGTTAGTGCTGTATTTGGATTACCACTTTCGCTTCCCCAATAAGAGTAAATTATTTGATGCAGAAATTGAACAGTTTTTTAAAACGGTCTTAATCTTCATGTCACTTGCACTCCTGTCATCATCTAGAAAAGGTTTTAGGTCAATCCTCCGGCTCTTGTTTGTCTACAGAATATTGTTTTTCATGTTGGGAAAGACCGACTGCCGAGTTTGTTTTAACTTTCACATGTTCCAATGGCTTAAGTTTCCGCAACTAAACATTCTCAATTCTCTCATGACTTAGCTGCTTTGCCAAATTAGGTAGAGTCTGAGGGCTAAGGTCAATATGTGTTCTCCAAGCTCGATGGTGTTATTATAATTAATCCTGCTTTGCATCTCTAACACCCATAACAACTGATGCATCACTGATCATATCAACCACATTAGAATGTCATTGTCCAACAGTCTCTTTCTGCTTGACAGACTCATGGGGGAGATTCTCTTTTGTATATTTTTCCTCCCCAGCTGCTAATG
>OVBI01002202.1:0-22764 GCA_900406495.1 Sisymbrium altissimum | reverse complement strand
TTTTTGAGTTGAGTTTTCTAAACATAAATAAAGAGAGAGTCTTTGTTTGCATAGCTGAGGTTGTTCTTTCTACTTTAATTTTAACAAAAGTCCGCTGTGAAGGTTTTTTTTTTTTTTTAATCTCCAATCTCTGATTGGTGTTTCATTTTCTCTCCCATCTGGCATTTTATTTATCATCTGTTTTGGGTTTAACTTTTGCCGTTTTACCTTTCGCCGTTAGGGACTGTGTGTTCACGTGGATATTTGGTTCATCTTCATTTTTATCTAAAAAATCCATGCTCCGAACAAGACATCCGAACATGATACAAAGGACTATACTGAAGCTTCCGTCTCATCTACCATTACTGAATAAAATGGACGAATTTGGTTTATGATGGAGAAAAAGTAATACTTATGATAATATATTATCACAATTATTCAATCCAGACAACAACTTCTTACAATCTTACCAAGTAGCTTTTTTTTATGACCCTTATCAAAATAAAATGATAAGCATGGTCTGAGTTCAAATCTTTTGAAGTGATTATTCTAGTCCAACAAATTGTATGACCTTTAGGTACATAACTTTTTAATTAATAAAAAAAAAACTTCTAACAATCTTTTTTTCTTTCTTGTAACTTCTTACAATCTAAATTTTGATAAAAAGAAAAAGTAAACAAAGCTGTGATTATTCTTCAAATCAATAATGTAAATGTCAAAAAGTTAAAAGATTCTTAGGCTTTGTAAATAATAGTCTGAGTTTAGTAAATAAAAGTACGGTGGTCTAATGCTATAAAATGTTGGTTTTTTTTTTTTGTGAAACCGGAATTGAAACTCTCATTGATACATATATAGTATTAGTCTTTAAATCAGAATTTTTAAAAGATGACTCCAGGTGTTTAATTATGGACTGAAAGTTTGGAATTCCCACATTCTTTAAAGAAAGAAAGATAGAATCTGGACAGCATCTTCAATCCCTTTATCAGTGATCGAAGCAGGAACCTCTTCACCATTTGTATTCCTCCTTCGTTGTTCTCTCTTTCTTCTTCTCCTCCGCCTGCGAACAATCATCAATCTTATTTATTAGGTTTATGTCGAAAAATTGAGGCATATATACATATATATATATATCAATCGAATCATTTCATCGTTACGTTATCGTCTGATTGATTCGATGATGGTTGCTGATTTGCCTGAGCAGGTTGTTGGGTTGATCGGCTTCTCGTCCACCAAACAATGCCTGCAGAAAACAAAGCTCCTAGAAGCATTAATGTAAGTCCTGTTCTTGGATCTGTTACGTAGTCTTTGATCCTATTTCATATGCTCACCATTTTCAGTGTTGCTTTTACACTTTTCGGGACTTCTGACCTTATTTATTGAGCGCCTTTTGGAATAAGTTACGGAGTTTTTGCTCTCTGCAAGTGATAGTGAAAGATCAAAGGAGAGATGCGATAAAGTAACATGTAAAGAATTAAAAACAAGATTGAAAAGGGAAAAAATTAGAAAAAATACCGTGGTTGCTTACAGAGAAAGGTAGGTTTCAAATAATGTTTGTGTGTATGTCCGATTATTTTGTTTCCCTTAAAAACTGAAGGAAAATTTGGTGCAATAACCAAAAAATCATATTTAAAAAACTAAACAATTTCCTTCAGTTTTTTTCTCTCTCTTTATTCCTATCTCTCTCTAGGTTTTTTTTTTAGTTTATTAATTTTAAATTTTTATGGTTAGATGGCTAATTGACCCAAAACTGAATTTACATTTTTGAAAGATAAAAGATTTTTTTTTTTTTTTAAATTGTAAATTTTAAAGACAATAGTATATATGTCAAAACAACGATAACTACTTAAAGTCTTGTGTGAAAAAAATACACCAATGAAAACACAATCAATCTGAGATCAAAGTGGTCCACGTGAATATTCTTTTGTAGCAACAATAAACTTTGAGTACACACGTACTTACATAACACATTAATGATCTAACACTCAGTACTACTGCTTACCAGTCAAAATGAGCAAGTATTTTGTCGTCAAAAACAGAGTCGTCGAAACCGTAGGGTGGTGATAGTGAAGACTCCGAAAACGCGAAACTTCCGTGCGACGAGTTTGCCTCGTAATCCATTACATCAATGTCCATCAGAAGTCTTACTTCCTCCTTGTTCCACTTCGGAAGATCATCTTCTTTGTCACCATCATCTTTCTTCAACTCTTCTTCTTGATCGCTTCTTGTGATCTTCTGGTTGGACAAGATGATCTTGATCCTGTCGAGATCGTGTTGTCTAGATGAGATATGAGCGGCCAGCTTGTTCAGAAGAGTGGCTGAGCCAGAAGATGGGGAGAAAGAAGGGCTTGCTATGGAAGGCGATGTCGACGTGGAAGAGCTGTGGCATTCTTCGTTGGTCGTCGTCTTTGTTTTGACGGTGAGGTTGATGATGATGGGCTCGTGGGTCATCGGATCTAAGCCCTTTCTCTCGAGTCTTTTCTTGAGACAAGAGTTCCAGTGGTTCTTGATGTCATTGTCTGTTCGATTTGGCATCCGCTTCGATATGGATGCCCACCTGCAATTTCACCAACAACTTAATTTTGTTAATTTTTCTTTTTATCGCACTAATTACTTAAAACAAAATGCATGCGTTGATGCGTATATAATAGTATCTGTAGGTATTTATATTAGGTAACGTAAGGTGTAAGGCATAAATATAATAAGGTTAAAAAGGCGTAGATATAATTATTGCTATTACTTTTTTGCCGTTAGTTGTGAAAATGCGTACTTTTTGTTTTGTAGTAACTAGTAAAGTGTTATTTAAATGTTTTGTGGATACAAAATTAATCAATGCCCTAAAGGAGAACCAACAATGAAAAAGAAAAAAGCCCAAAATTATTTAAATGTTTAGTAAAACGAATTAATAAAAAAATCATGCTCTATCTATTTCGCTTAAACAGATGCTTTAAAAATTATACAAATTAAAACGTTATTTACTAAATAGTTTCACATGTGCGTAAAAACTTTAAGCATCTAGCAGAACAGATAAAATAATATAGCTTCTCATTTTAAAAAAGACTCTTATGAATACTACAGCACAATTTTAACTCACCAAAGATACCTGAAAAATATCTATTTAATTTTAGTTATGAATAAAAGACCTTATTTACATCAACGAACCAAATAAGAATTTTCAAACAAGTACCATTCAATTATAAATATACATACATATAACAGAATGGTGTACTTATATTAACAATTTTAGTTTAAGATTAGAAAATAAACGCACAAACTTCATTTTGAAACATTAAATTTCATCTCCAAATTTGGTTTTAGAGATCATAATCATAAAAATGAAATTTTAATCCAGTTCACNTTTATGTCATTTCTTTTTTTTTTTTTTTTGGCGTTCATGTCATTACTATTCTCCTAATAATGTTCAAATAAATGATTGTATTATGTTTGTAACACGTTTAATAATTGAAAATTGAAAATTTTGGAAGACAAATGTGTTTCAATAACAAAACGACCAATTCTTATTTGGAAAATCACAATTTAAAATTGTTTTGTATATGTTAGACATTTTGGTATTAAAGATATGATTTCTAAAATTTGAATGTGATATCAAATGCCCTAAAATTATTTTTGTGCATTTGTGTGTGTTACTATAAAATATAGTACAAATTAATGTCATTGAATAAGTGATTAAATTATTGTCCTTATTTTCTAACTACACTTTAACAATATTAGTTTGTACAAAATTTATGTGTTTTGCTGAAATAAGTTGGTTTTTTATTTGATTTATTGATTAGGTTGAGTTTTAAATTGTACGTTCAAGTTTGTTCAGGTTTTTAGGTGAAACTCTGATTGGTTAAATTTTTGTACTGTTGAAAGTTTCTCTTCATATACATGCATGTTGACCAAAAACAAGGTAATATTCCATTATTTTAAACTAGTTGAGGGTTGTCTTAACTAACTAAGGCCAACATATTATTATTGTTGTTCTTATCAAAAGTTATATTCAAATCATCAAACAACAGTTTTATTTAGCTAGTTTAAAACGATATCGTAGTAGTAGGTATATACATTAGATTAATGATGGATTTGGATAAATTAAACAGTATTGATTTTCACAAAAGAAGACAAACAACCAGTAGTGAAGTTCTTAATTAACCTGTTCCCCAGAATAGCATGAAATTGAATGATATCTTCTTCTTCTCGAGGAGTGAATTTGCCTCTCTTAATCCCAGGCTTTAGATAATTAAGCCATCTTAACCTGCAGCTCTTTCCAAATCTCTGCAAACCTTTTTCACATAATCAATTTAAGATTAGAATGTCAGTAAAGGTTGTGCTCTTGTTGGGTAGTGGCAACCAAAAAAGATGCAAAGAGTTAAAATTTTCTTATTTACAAGTTAAAGGAGAATATAAATATACAGAAACTGTATTTTTTTTTAGAATGGATTATTAAAAAGATAGCACTTTTTAGAAATAAAAAAGATTAGAAGTTTATAAATTATATTTTAATTGATTACGATTCACATTATGCTAATAATTTGAAAAAAAAAAGAAACTAAACAAAAAATTATTCTTAAAATTTAATGTGATAATATTTGATTTGTTAGTTTCAATTTTGAAAAACAAAACTTTGATAAGATTGATTAGTTAGAGGAAGAAAACTTAATCAGGGAATGAATTTGAAAGTACGTCATACAACGATGTGATAAAGAGAACAAGAGCAAATTAAAACAACTTTGGAAGAGGAAGTTTACTTAATATATTATAAATAGCAGATTTTTACAAGATTCATAGAAGATTGGTGAATGTTTAATTTATAAAATATTTGTAATATATAAAGCTGATAGAAAAAGGGAGTTAAGCACTTAAGCTAACAAATATGTGGCCTTTCAAACAATATCTTATTTACATATTTTGTTGTCATGGATTTATGTTTCTTTTACTAAACCGACTTTTATTCATTAGACGTGCATGAAACTATACAAGAAATATAATATGTAGATTCATACCATTTGTTCTATCTCACTTAACTCACAATCTCGAAATGAGAACCAACAAGTTTTTGGAAACCTTTTTTTCTCGTAGCTTACAGTAATGGGTGTAACTATCCATATATATACCAGCTTTTTTGGGGAGGGAACCCCAGTTGCTGGTGCCATTTTTTTTAATGTAAGTGGCGAGCTTTTGGTCTTCCTCCGCCGTCCACTCACCCTTCTTCATCCCATCTTCGTCGATAATCGTCATCCTTCCCATTTTCTCCGGCCACCAATAGTATCCTATCGCCACGTCTGACGTCTACCTTTCACGATAAGAGAAGACAAAATTAAACACACAAATAAAACTAACTTTTATTTGAAAGCCAGGCTCTCTCTTTAGTCTTAGCACATTTTTTACTTAATCAAAGAATGGTCTCGTGTGTGATGACTATGAGTGGGGGATGTGTATTATATTATATATAGCCTCTCTCTTTTTGGTGAAGACATTCCCATACTGAAAATGTAGCTTTTTAACATCTGAAATATAATTATTTTATTTATAAATTAATAGCATAACTAATGGATAATTTTAGTTACTCTACGAGGATTCATGATAACCGATAATTCTCTATATTACATTATAATAAACGATTCTTACAATATTCTGGATTCTTTTTTAAAAAAACTTTCCATTAATTTACAAAAATCACATCATTTAAAAATTAAATCTTAAATTTATAGTGGAGAGATATTATTTAACATTTGATCAACCAATGGAATAAAAACATTCACTTCTGATTGTGAGATTCTGTTTAGGATGCTGTTTCAATGCTAATCGAGACTATATTAAAAAATCGTTAAATAGTGTACAGTTGGGACTAGATGAAACTTGTATCTCTGGTACAGATCAGAATATATGTGGTTTAGCAAAATTAATTTACTAACAGGAATAATATTCTCCTTCCACTTTCTCTTACACATATCAGAAACTCTATTAATATATTTTTAACAAAATAGATTATTGGTATTTTCGTTACATTTAAAGTAAAGTTAGATATTTAGTATTGAAGTTTACATAATATAAAGAATATTTCAATTTTTAAAAAAGATTTAAAGATAAATAAAAGAGGGAATATAAATATTTAACTAAAGAAACAACATAAAACTAAATTATTTGTAAGAAAAAAGCAGAATAGCAGCATGTGGAAATTAATTTTGTGGGGTTTGAAAACCAAAAACATGTGGTAGGGTACGTGGCATTGTAGATATTATAATGAATTTTTCTCACCGATTTTATTATTTCAACTCAGATAATAAATAGACCTTGTTCACATTGGTATGAGTCTTCTCTGATCAACACATTTATGAGTTTTCATTATACCCTTTTCGTTTTAGAAGATATCATTTTAACATGTATTATATTCTATCCCATCAATTTTATGTTATTTATTATTTTAGATTATGTATACAAATTAAAAAATTAAATTTATTAATTTTTAATACAAAATATCACTAATTATTTAAAAAAAAACACAATTCAAAAAATATTAAAATAAACTGTAAAATGCAAATAATTAAAAATAAAAAGAAAGAAATTTTATATTAAAATTGAAAATATTAATAACTAATTTAAAATAAAAAAAATCTCTAAAATATAATTAATATGAAGCTGAATACAAATTAAAAACAAAAAATATTATATATATATATATGAAATAATAAAAATTTAATCTAATTAATATAGTACATTTGGAGATGTTAAATAAAACTTTTTGCTTACAAAATATAAAAAAACTCCAAACTAATATTTTTCATAAAACAAATAAAATATATTTTACACTGATTATTTTAAAATATATTCAAAACTTAACAAAAGGAGGGATACTTCCTTCATAAATTGTGAAGGAGCAAAACATTTGGTCAAATCCTTCTTTGTGAAAGCCTCTTTTTTCTTGTCAATCTTTGTGAAATCCTTTATGCTTTTAATTTTCTAATGTTGTGCATTTTTCCTCTTCCATCTTCTCAGTTCATACTCCATATATATATATCATCTAGAAATAATTTTTTTATTGCTAAATTATTTATAGAATAACAGTATTTTTATATCCATAAATAATATAATATCATTCGAAAATATCATTTATTTTATTTAATTATAAAATCACTCAATAGTGTAAAATAAAAAATATAAAATAATACATATATTAGAATTGACCTTGTATCATCTAATCACATCACTATCTATTTCGAATTAAGATTGTATAATCTACAGATGAAAAATATGTAAAAACTAAACATCAAGATTTCACCACACCACAAGATCATCTATTAGAAATAATGTTGTATAATATTTATAATAGTCTACGATAATTTTTATTAGTACTAATGGATATTTTCAAATATATATATATATATATTTAATAATTACACTAAATATTAGTTAAGTAATAAAAAATGAAGGAAATATATGTTTGTCCAGAATATTGTGCAGTATTAATAATGTCTTCAATTGATGACTACATTATAGGAGAATAATTTAAATGAATTTTTCTTTTCAAATTATATATCATTAAGATGAATTTTTGTCAAAATTTTTCTGTGATCCCACACCATTTCTCTATTTTGTTTTGTTTTGTTTTGTTTTGAGGATTAATGAAAAAAACGCTTTTCTCTAAATTTGATAAGAAACAAATGGGAATCAAAATTCATATTTTTCTTTTATTCAATACTTCAAATGATATTTTGTTTATTATTTATTTTTATTTTTCTTCATCATATAATCACTAATCGAAATCTATGTATTGTAACGATTAACTAAAAAAAGCATTTCGTTCAAATAATTAAATTAGCATATTTTCGTATTTTCAGATTATGATCAGTTACCTCCTTGACAATTTTCATTGTTTCCCACTGTTTTTCTTCTTGGAATTGATATTATAGTTTATCTTTTAAATTGATTGCATTTGTCCTTATATATATTTCTTCTTATAGTCCAGGGTGCTCCACGTCTCGCGGACAAAGATAACTACTTCTCGAAAGCTGTTGACAAAAAAAAAATATATATATACTGTGACAAAGGTGTTACGGTTCAGCTACGGTTATATATTCAATAATTTTTGAGAAAATTAATTGATTTGGGACCACGTTAAAAATATCCAAAAGTTAAGTTATTTATTACGTGCCTTGTTGTGACCACCGACGACATATATGACAATTGCGCTGCCATCCCGTTTGATAGAATTTTAATTTGGATCAAGTAATCTGACATAATGGTTTATAGTTAATGATTCGAATTTCACATGGATTTTGGCTCAAAATTCTTTTTTTAGCATAAGCAGTAGTATTATATAAAACTCACGCACAAAAAAAAAAAAATCAACCCGGGGCTTTTAAACAAATAATCAAAAAAGAGAAATTAAAAATTTAGAAAGAGATTAGAGAGAGATAGGAAGGAAAAAGGAAGGTATAGAGCGGAAAATGATTATTTTTTAATTTTCATTTTTTCGTTATTATATCTAATTTCTTAATTTGATTGGTTAATATTAGAGTAATAAAACTATAAAAAAAAAGAGATTGAAAAGAGAAGAAAAATAGAAGTCGTATGGAAAAAAAATTTCACCAATTGATTAGTGGAATATATTATTTATTATCAGAAAAAAGTGAGATAATATTTTCATTTAACTATTTTTCCATTTTCACTTGATTGGTAAATATATTATGAAATTCAGAAGATTTTTTTATTTATTTTTCTTTCCTGTATATATGTTAAATAATTAAACTTTTAGTTTTATAATCGTATTTTAAAGATATTTTAAATGATATGTTGTGTAATGCACATTAAGGAATATTCAATCTCTCTTTTTGACAGACAGCCTGAAACATTAATAATGACAACATATTCAATAATTTTTTTAGTGTTTTTGGTTCAGCTAACAGAATTTTTGGGTATAAGAGTTTAATTTTTTTCTTTTTTTCTATTTTTTTTTAATTTTTTTGTATTTAAAATATTAGTCATATTTTGACTCCAAAAAAAATTAGTCACATATTGTTTAGCAAATAATGCAAAATTTCGCTTATGTGATTTTTATGTTCATGTTCATAAACTATGTTAAGTCGATTTGGTTAACAAAACTATATTATTAATATAAATATCCTATATATTATTTAAGGATTTTTTTAATAAAAATCTTACACTCATATATTTATTATATAAATATTATTATGATATGTCATTATTATAATTTTTTCAAAATTTAAATATAAAATTTTTATTTTATTAGACAAATTACATATAATGTTATTATATAATTTCATCACTTACATTAATTTATTCATTTAATAATAGATAATAAAAATTATATTATATCTCATTAATTATAATTAATATACCAATCATTTACTAATCTATAGAGCACTTATTGTATATAATTTTAATTATGTATTTAAGTAATATAATTAAATAATTTTATATTAAATATATAGATTCATGTCTACTGAAGAAATTTTACATGAAAAATATATTTTATATTTAAATATATAATTATTCACTTTCACTTATATTTATAAGTTTTTTTTTTTTTTTATTTTTTATTTTTTTTTTATTTTTTTTTTATTTTTTTTCACTTATATTTATAAGTTACAATAACAATTATATCATTTTCATATTAATTAATATATATAATTGTATATTAAATATTTGTAATGTTTATTGTTCACATATAAGATATAATATATTTAACATAAATTTTCTTAATAATTTTATTATTATTATTATATTAAGTAAAACTATAATATAATTTAAATTATTTTTTAAAATGTAATTTAAAGTCAATTCAAAATATAAATAAAAATTATAAAATTATATCAATTTAGCATAATTATTAAATATATTTATTATATATTTGATTTTTGTTTATATCAATCACTAATTGTTATAAAAATTATTCACTTTCTAAAAAAAAGTTAACAATAATTAATATATATATATATATGTATATATTTAAATAAGTAACCATAAAGTTAAGTAAATAAATATTTAGTAATTATATTTATATATATTCATATTAATTGAGTAATAAACTCAAATATAAATAATATATTTTTATTTTCTATTCAATCAATAATGATAAAAAATCATCGATTTAATAAATTTATCTTAATTACAGTGCATATAATTTAATTAGTTTTATTAATATACAATTTTAAAATATTTAAAGTATGTTTTTAATCTTTGATTGATATAATTAGATTTTAGTTTTTTAATATAAATTCTAAACTCTGTGTTCATTTATTGTATAAGAACTTTATAATATTTCAATTTAATTTATCACTATTTTAAATATATTTGCAAATTAAAATAATAATCAAATATTTTTAGCTATAATAATTTGCTGTTGGTAGCTTCATTATCGAACATATACTAATCAATTTAAAGATTAATTGTGTAACTTTTATTTTAATGATTTAATTTTGCTGAATGGTTAATATTATAATAAATTATATATGTAAGATGATTGATAAAAAAAAGTTGATTAATCATATTAAATCATTTATTTATAAAGTGGTTAAATAATATTTGTAAAAAAAGTTCATAGTCATTTATATATCATATAATTTAAAATTATACTTATTATTATTTATATAAGTTTATAATTATATTTCAAAACATATTTGAATAGATATTTCACTTCTGTGCAAAATACAAATTACTACCTAGTATATATATTATAAGAAAAAAACTACATCAATTAATGTTTTAAGCAAAATCGTTATTTTAAATTGAAAACAGAAAAATCAAGTACAAACACAAACGAAAATAAAACTCCAGCAGAATTTTACATTTTTTACAACTAGTGTATAAATCTACTGTGATTTTTTTTTGCATTACTGTTAGTATTTACATTTAAAAGTTCACATATATAAATATATATATATATATATATATATATATAAATGTAAATGTTTTGTTATAGTTTATATATTACGAGATGACCAAAATAAAAAGTATGACAAAGTCATCTTAAAAAAAGTACTATTATATAAACACAAAGAGAAAAAATATAAGACAAATTCACTTATTTGGACAGGACATAAATTTTGTCTTCTTTTGGTTTCCCACTTGATGATACTGAAGCTTGATGCCGAGTCAATCATCGTTGTCACGGTTTTGTATATAATCCATAAGTTGTAATTGACACGTGCTTAAATGACTTGTTCGATTAATATAACGTGCTTAAAAAAATGATTTATATCTGTTAGTGTGGTTCGCGCGAACTTTTCACTTGTGTTTTATGGACCTCGTTGCTGATAATAAAAGTCATGACTATCATGATCCTTTTTTATTTTTATTTAGAACTATCATGCTCTAAATTTAATATCCTGTGGAAATGCGCAGAAATGATGATTCTTTTTGTCTCTCGTTTTAATTATTAAGATAACAAATGGAAGAATATAATAAGTTATCTATCATTATAAGCAACTGTAAATATATTAATTAGATTTATGTGCAAGAATTTTGTAATAGGTTATGTATTATCTTGTGAACATAAATAGTTTTTGTATTTTTTCTATAATTGTTATTTAGTTCAGCTTTTAAAGTTTTTATTTTACTATATATGTGTTTGTTAAAAAGTAAACATCATTATAATAAAAATTTTAACAAGTCATATAATAGTAATGTATTTTTTAATTTTTAAATGTTTGTGTATTAAATAAGAAGTTTTAATAGATTATTACTTCTAGGAACCTAAATAATTTATTTATCTTTTATGTAAATATTATTGATATCAAATACTTTTTAAAAAGTCCAAATGAAAAACAAAACATATTATAAAGTTATCCCAGATGAAAAAAAACTCCTCATTTTTAAAACAAAAAAATGTTTTCTATCTTTTTTAGAAAATCATATCATATGATTTCATTTATGCATCCCATAACTGTTTTTGGGAGAAATCACGTGTGTTGAGATACATTATCCTGAGAATTTCCATCAATTAATCGTTTGTGGTTGGAATTAAATAACAAAATATATAAATATCATGACAAGGTTAGTGTTGTCGTGTACCTCTTAATTGAGACCTTTCAAGGACCGCACTTGAAAGGCGATTGTCCCGTAAGAAACAGCACCATAGATCAGAAATATAATAGTATTCGATATCCTCATTTAGGCTTGCGACATTTGAAACACAAAACAAAACAAGATAAAGAATATACAGAGATATAATATTCAATATCCTCATTTAGGCTTGCGACATTTGGGAAAAAATAAAATAAGAGAAAGAATACCTGATTACTTCAACCTAACTAAACTGAGCCAATGAAAACGAACAACTATAAAACTAAAGTTTTAAATATTAGTTTACTGCCGGTCCAAAAAAAAGAAAAGACAATGGATTTACTCGTACCGACCTGTTTGAATTAGGACACGTATATCATGAATTTGTGTTTACATGTGTATGTACACATATCTAAACCTTATAAATTTATAATATCTTTGTATTTTGTTGGGTCTGGAGCAGTGCCACCCTTAAGCACAAACAGAAGAAGCATGAGTTTGCCGCCTTATATATATATATATATATATATAATTGATCAACCTTCATTTTAGTAAATTTTTTAAAAATTTAATGATTAAAATCGTTTATATTAAACTCTCTATTCATAAGTTAGAATCTTTTCTTCATTAATTTTTTTATATTTAATTTTTTTTAATAAATATAAAGTTCTTTTTTAGACTCGTGGCCTTCGTAAACTTCAAGATCGACACTAATCTCAGAGTTTGGATGTACCAAACTTATTCCTAATATACTTTAAATCTGGAACTTTCGAATAGGATATCCGATTTATTTAATACCCAACTCTTTTGAATAAATTTACAACTCTATTCATCACATGAAGATAATTTTTTTAATAAAAGTAGAATAAATAAATAAATAACTATCCAAATATTTGAAATACTCATTTGAATATTTATTATTATAATAACATAAAACCAAATTTATAATTTCTTAAAATTATTCAAAAAAACTTTTAACCATCTAAAAATGTATACAAATTATTAAAATTTCCATAGAAATTTTATTATTTAAAAAATAATTCATAACTATTTATTTGAATTATAAATTTATCTATGTGAATCACCCATTTGAGCAGGAATTTTAATTATCAGATCTGATCTTTTACTCGATCCATATCTATTTTTTTATCAATTTTAGTTTTTAAAGTATCTGTTTGAATAGTAATCTTTCTTCTATTTTATAAAGATATATTTTTTTGAGTTTTAAATTTGTTTCATGAAAATATAAATTTTGTATTTTCAATGCAAAATTTTTGTTTTTTATCTATGTTATCCATGATTATTAAATACAATTCTATAAAATCATAAATATTTTTTTGAAAATATACAATTTTTAAAAAGTTATATTTAGTATTACAAATTTATTTTTAAAATATGTGAAAGTTCAAAACTCTATCTTAATGAAAAGGAGGGAGTAATAGATATTTACTCTATCCTTTCGTCGCACACTGTCCGATCTTTACCCGTAATTCCCAAGCTTAACTTTAATATAGAATTAGAAATGGGTTGACAAAAGACATACTTTTATTGTACTATTTCTCTCCTTAAGTCTTGGCAACCACAAACTAAGGGACAATTTTGTTCATTCATTTACTCAAATGGTTACTACTTAATTTAGCTCATATACCACATCTCCGGCTAATAATATATTGCTACTGGACCAATTTTCTCTTTAAAATATCTAATATAAGTAGTCTGTTATTGTTGGCTATCATTAATATCGCCACATTCAATTTTTGTTAGTGTTTAGTGAAATCTATAAAATAAACAGTATTTAAAGTGTAATTAGAGATGATGTTTATTACGGTTGGGATCTTTACAAAAAAAATCAAATTTTTAGAGAACCACTATAAACTTTTTTATTTTTTTGAGAAAAAGAAAAGGCTAATTTTTTGTATTACGCACAAAGTGTTAAAAATATATGTTGGCGCGCGCAACACGAGTCGCTTTACGTAGGCGTTGTAGCATTTTCAGCTATGCATGCCACTAAATTAAGAAAATCGAAGTCACATACTAGAATTTAATCCAAAAAACAAAACGATGTCATAATGTTTTTTTGGAGAAAAGAAATCACAAAATGTATTGAGACATGATCCTGACTTCCTGAGAATCTTCATCATTTAATAGTATGAATCTTTTTCTTTTGCTCTGTGGTTTTTTCTTATTTAACGTTACAGTATTGAATATATCAATTGAAAATATTTTTATTTTATTTTTTAAAAAACAAATATTATTAATTATTCATCTAAACACAATTTAAAGAAAAAATAAAAAATTATAAAATACAAATTGTCATAAAACATAAAAATTTCATACTAATATATTAACATTGTACAGGTAATAAAAACGGGAAACAGAAAAAGATGGTCCCCTTCATTGTGAGACCTTCCATGAACGGCACTTCAGAGAAGATGGTCCCATATGGAGTAGCACGATTCAATATCCTGAATCAAAAAGTTAAATTTTGCTTTTACCAAGCATCACATTTAGAAAAAACAATCTAAAAGTTAAATTTTGCTTTTACAGTATCACTTTTTTTTAGAAACAACATGTCATCCAAAAATGTTAAAGACAAACAGAGAGATAGCCAATCACTAAATTTGCCAAAAGAAGTAATAAAGAGAAGGTCCACCAGATAGTTGTCGTCTTTGAAGAAATTGAGACGAAGAACGAGAGATTGGTAGTTGAGGAGGATGTTTCATAACCCTCTCTTTCAACAGTGTAGCAAGTCTTTAATAAGTAATTATTTAAATTTCTGTTTATTTTATATTTTTAATTAGTTTTAGACTAGGGATAAACTATGTATTTTTGATTAAAGTATTACAACAAAAAAATAAAATTAAAAAAATAATTGAAAAAGTGATTATTTTTATATTTATAGTATTACTTTTTATGACTCTTTCCTTTTATTTTGCCTTTGTACTAATATAATCATGATTTTTTGCATTATAGAAAAAAAATAAATTTGAATTTACCCCATGTATAAATATGACTTACGTATTATTTAATAATTTATAATAATGTTGGAATTGGTTTTATTATGATTAATCGTGTGGGGGGTCTCGAGTCACGTAGTTAAAAAGGATCCTCCACCAATTTACTAATATGACATAAGCGCATCACTGCCGTTTTCGAAAATTCAATGAAACCACGACGGGAGTACAAGTGGTAAGTAAACATCATGCCATTCAAGTGTGGCTACACCAAATCTGAAAATGATAAACAGATAGAACTTAGAAAAAAAGATGTTTCACCGAATTTTCTCCTTTATAAAAAAAGGAAAGACATGGCTTTGGAGAAACTTAAGGAGGATAATTCTTGAACTTCAGATAAAATATGTAAATTTTGAATTTCTGTGAACATAATCCCATAAGAGAACATTCATTGTAAAATGGTATAATGTTATTTTTGACTTTAAATTTGAAATCATCCCATTTATAATTCTATTTTGTAACTAAACTCTTTTACTATCAAGTAGTCCTATGATTTTTTAAAAAATATTTTTAGATTAAAAGATAAATAATTATTTTAATCATTATTTCTTTTACTATCAAGTAGTTATATAATTGATGATTATAGATTTTAAAACACTAAAATTAAAATACAAATAACATAGACTGAGTAAAATATATAATGAAAACAATAATAAATTTAAAAATATTTTTAAATACTAAAATTTTTAAAAACATAAAATAACTATGTTAATTGATCATTTATGAAAAAGTATTTAAATAGAAATGAATAAATTAAAATTAGTTTTTATTACTTTTATGTGGTATATTGTATTTGTTTATATCAAAATAGTTCAATTCAAAGAATATAATAATTTATGGAAGTTTTGAAAATATAATATATTAAAATATTCTTTTTGAAAAATAAAATGTATTTATACATTGACCAAAGATCTAATTGCATTTTGTTTTTATTCTATTTTGGGATGAAAAATACAATAACACATTAGTGATTGTTTAACTAAGTAAAACCATAAGACATAAAATAAAATTGTGATATCTTTTAGTATAAATTACTTATTTTGGCAAATAATTTTTTTTTAAATTACTCATATTATAGAATTATGCCAAATTATTTAAAATATGTGAAACCCCAAAATTTGAATCAGTCTGATATGAATACACTTGAGACAGTGTTTTTTCACGTATGTTTTAATTAACATCCTTTTATCATCTCAAAAGGCATGCATGCTTTATGATGGAGAAAATGACTACGATTGAGAAATGAAAATTAAATGAACTAATAAATGTAGGAAGATATTTAAAAGTACCACGATTATTTTATTCTAACTAGAACTTGTTTTTCGTACAGAAATACATAGATATATTTTGAATGTGTGTTTCATTAGAGCTAAAGTTTCTATGATAAATAGTAGGGTATTTACACTTAGTAACCATAAAAAAAAAAACCCATATTCTAAAAAATAACCAAAATCTCTTTTTTTTTCGCTTTCATTTTTCTTATATCTCTCTAGTTTCTTACTACATATTTAATTTCAATTATTTTTTTGTTATTTTACAAATTCAGCCTAAACAGTATGAACAAATATATTTTGATACAACAAGTGCTTAGCATTTAATTTACCTTTTTTCTAACTGCGATAATTTTTGTATATTTTGATACAACAAGTGATTGTTTCTTTTTTTTTTTTTCACACAATGTGGTAGGTAATTAGTAGGTATAAAAACAATACATTGGCTAGAGGGGATCGAATATATATTATTTAGCTGTTCAACATGGTAAATACTGAATTTCATTAAATTTCAACCTCGGATTTTTTTCAACCAAAATGAAAAAAGACAAAGCAACAATGTAAATGTCGAAAAAGCAAAAGATTCCTAAGGCAATCTAATATATTAGTCAGAATCAGAACCTGAAGATAGAATCTGGACAGCATCTTTAGGTTCGTCATCAGTGATCGAAGCAGGAACCTCTTCAACCTTTGCATTCCTCCTTCGTTGTTCTCTCTTTCTCTCTTTCTTCTTCTCCTCCGCCTGCAAACAATCATCAATCTTTCTTTATTAGGTTTATATGTCGAAAAATAGAGGCATATATACATACATATATATCAATCGAATCATTTCATCGTTACATTATTTTCTGATTGATTCGATGATGGTTGCTGATTTGTCTGAACAGGTTGTTGGGTTGATCGGCTCCTCGTCCACCAAACATTGCCTGCAGATAACAAAGCTCCTAGAAGTAATGTAGGTCCCATTCTGGGATCTGTTAGGTAATCTTTGATTCTGTTCCATATGCTCACGAGTTTCTGTGTTGCTTTTACGCTTTTCGGGACTCCGGACCTCATTGGTTCAGCGCTTTCTGGAACAAGTTCTGGAGTTTTTGCTCTCTGCAAATGAAAGTGAATGATCAAAAGGAGAGATGTGATCAAGGAACATGTAAAGAGTGAAAAACGGTGGTTGCTTACATAGAAAGGTAGGTTTTTGCTGTCACCATCTTCAACCATTTTCGATAGCCACTTTATGATCTACAAAGGAGTAAACAAGCAATGTAACAAAGTCAATACCAGAAACTATAATGCAGATTTTTAATCATAAGAGTCTATTTAAATACTGTACCTCGGGAGTTTCAGCCGGTCCGTCATAACTAACAACAAGTTGTGCAGCGGGATCAACATCGTCAGCTTCAGATTGCCATACAGTTTTGGGCCAGTTACTTGATTTCTCCTTCTCTACATTAGCACTCTCAGTAGCATTCCTATGGTATCTCACAATCAATATCCTAGGGACATCAATTGGTGACTTCCTTGTTCCACACGTGTCATAGCTGGTTTCCGATTGAACATAGAAGAAACAATATTTCTGGATGAATCATCCAGACAAGTCAGATGGTATAAGTAACAGATCTTACAATCTACACGTGAGATCTTAGAAGACATTCTGATGGATTCAGGAAACAGAACAGATTCAAATTCGACAAGGTGTGTGTAAATAATAGAGTTCCGGCCAGGATACTTACATTCTGGACTTCTCCATCGAGCCATGCAAATGACAGTCGCTTGGTTTTGTGTGCAGAAGCTGCTGGAGCTATTGATGGATCTTTGGCAGTCTCTTCTGATTCATCATGATTCAACAAAGCGTCTTGTACCCTGCACATGGTCTACAAGCTTGTAAGATTAATCACATTTCTAATTTTGAAAGAGACAGAGAACTTAAAATAAAATGGAAAATTTTGAAATATATTTTATTCACTTCTCTCATCTTATTGAGTTCCACGCTCTGTCTTCCAGCAAGGATGGCGCAGTACCACGTCGCTGTATCAAAACCAGCTCGAGAGTATCCCCGTGCATCACAACCAAGTTCCATTGATGTTGTGCTTCTCAGTTGTGGAAGCTCTTTAAAGAAAAATTATCATAAACCCATTAAAACCATTCATATACAAGACTGCAAACTGAGAAGAAAGAGAAAATCACAAGCAGAACCCAAATATACTGAACATATAATTAAGTATAAGCATAGGGATTACTTAATTGCTTGTTCTGCTCCAATATCTCCTGGAACCATGTACGGTTGCCAGATCCTGCAATATGGAAGATAATGATACAATTAGTTGCCTTCACCAAGCATCATTAGTAAGGAAATCACGCGGTTCAAGATAGTGAACGACCATGATAAACAACAGGTTTTAAACCCGGATCCTTCATAATCACCATGGCTGGTGCAGATTCCACCTCCAGCCTGTTCCAACAGAGAAATTTTGAGATGACAAGATGTCTAATCATGCGATGGGAGTATCAAACGGTTACAATTAAAACAGATATATTGATAAGAAATCTTTCGCAGAAGCAACAGACACTAGCGCGGATATACAGAATTAGAAGTGCATTGACATACGCATTCCACCAAAAAGATGCATCCTCTTCTCTCCAAAGCACGTAAGATAGAGAGGCAAAATTCCAATAATCTTTTGCAGCCTGGCGTACAAAAGGAGTGGCTCGCTCCCCTGTTTGTGAGAATAAAATGACTTTCACCTAGAGAATGTATGGGAAGATCAGAGAAAGGACGAAAAGGTAATAGGCTTAGTGTTTAGTTGTGACTCAGAAACTATCTACAGGTCTGCTTAATAAGTAACATGAGACGGAAAACCGCTTGATAACGAAAATTTCTAAAGAGATAAGCTTTTTAACAAAGTTAAACAAACCTTATTAGGTGGAACTTTGGAGAGAAATTTGGGTACCTGTATGAACAAAGTACTTGTAATTATTACCAAAAACGCATATATCTAATTACCTAAGAAAAGTAAGGAAACAGTCTAAATCCAATATGTGCCTTAAAAGTAAGGAAACAGTCTAAATATCCAATAGGTGCCACAGTGCAAATATCCGATATGTGCATACCACAGAACCTTCGCAAACAAGATTTCAGAAAATTTTGCAACACACAGCTGCTAAAAGAATGAAACTGAGTAAAACATGTAAACAAACGGTCTCACTTTTACGGACCATGACATGGACGAATCTATAAGATTAAGATACTATATGGTATGCAGCTTTGCAGCTCAAATTTTCGCAATGGAAGTTCCTAACATGGTTAGTCGACTTAGACCTAGATCCCTCTCCCCAAAATCAGTGTCGTTACTGTTGCTGGAGGGTTATAGCAGATGCATCTGGTTGGACTAGTACTTCTCAAGCCACTGAAGAAGGTACGAATACCAAGTAAGTAGGACACTACAATCAGAAATGGGTCCTCTAAACCTTACTTCATCTGCAACCAATTTCTAACTTCAGTAATAACATACCAGTGTTTCTTTTGTGTGATAGAATACTCTAGGCAACTCCAGTACATTGGTTGCAAACCAATCAGTGACTGAGTCTGTTGACAGCTCTCCTTCAAATCTAACAAAAAAACAAAAATTAGTATTCGCGAGCAAGGAAAATGAAGCAAAAAATTCCTGAACGACTAATCCAAAGAAAATATCACTGCCCATAGAGCATTTCCTGTTACACTAGAGCAGAGTTTGTGAGCTACCTGATCAGACAATCTGCAGTTTTGCAATGTGGGGGGAAAGCGACAATTGAAGGAAGGCCTGCATGCATGATATGAGGTTATAACAGGAGAAAAAATCAATACATCTTACAGTAATCATAAAAGCTCTGGTACGACCCGAGGCATATACAATTATTACAGCTTTCCGACATAAACCACATCCATAATAGAACGATCGTGAATGTATACAAGGAACTGCGTATTAATGTTCAAAAGAGTCCAAACCTACTGGATATATACTGCCATAGTACAAACACACGTTTCTAGAACAAGATTAAGCAGATCCTCTCTACGCTATTTTTCAATGGGTCCTCTCACACTTACTTCAGTCTCCTTTTTACTGTATTTTGCGTTTCTTCATCTCATTTTTTTTTGTCCAGGTTCTTGCAGGATGAGTAAAGTGATAACTTACCTTTTCTAAAAAATACTTGTCCTGTTGGTTTTTTCTCAGCAAGGTAGGTCACGAGTCGAACATCGCCTAGCTCTACCATCGCATGGTTAGCAACCCCATCCAACAAATCAACTGCAATTATACAAGAGAGCTGAGCATAACAAGATGATTGGTAAAATAATTCCATGCACTGCAAACCAACACTATTATTAGCTATTAATATAGAGTTCTTTCGTACTTGCTAAAAGAGATCTTTTGATATCCGGTTGCGTATCTTTGTACATCATATACAATTCCTTTCCTGAAAACTTAACACTTTCTACTGCAGATACTTCAACTTCCCCCTATTCATATGCACTGTTCTAGCTCTTCAATTTATATAATCCAAGTGTCTTTAACTACGGCTGGCAAGACCTCTTCACTTTAAAAATACTAAAGAAAGAGAAATCGTACCAATCCTTCTCCATGCCGTCGAGAACTGAGCAGAGCTGTTGCTGCCAGAAGAATACACCTACACGTATGTCGATATATTACATAAGATGTAGCATTGCAAAAATAAAAATGCATTTACGTTTTAGTAGACGCCAAAAGGGAAAGATTTTCGAGCATTAAGATGATGAGAAACACAAAATGCACCCCCTCACTTAGTAATATAAAGGGCAATCACTAGAATATGGTTACACGCATGCCAACATTTTCTTATCGACATGTATAATTTTTTTACATCTTCGACATGTATATATCATGCCAGATTCTTTGTATCTTTTGTAAGAGAGGGTTCAAACGCATGCTAGCTATTCTAGACTTGATACTCCAGTATCAGTTTATACACACAGATTTACATATCCTGTGTAAACAATCTAGAAGAGTTTTTACCTGAATGAGCCATGGCTTGGAATCTTGGAACTTGAAGGCAAAGTCTTGGGACGTAATTGCCATAAAACCTTCACGTTCAGGCTCTACAAAAGATTTTAAGAGCTAACAAGTTGGTATACAAAATAGATATATAAAACGAGTTCAAGAAAGAGAATTGAAAATGTCAAAGAGGTCTGTCAGCTAACTGACCATAAGAGACAACTTCCAGCAGGGGAATTTTTATTTTTGCAAAATCTTCCACAGCATATTGTTTTTCAAGTTCCTCTATAATATGCTGCAACCATTAAACCAATTGCAATTAATTTAAAAAAGAAGAAGTGAAAGTCAGAAGAGACCTTCCTTCTTTGTGGACAGCAAGAGTGAAAGAAACAGAGATAATAACTTACTACTGATTCGTCTATGCCATACACGTCATAGTCCCTTTTCCATACTAGATTTGTTAACAGCTCATAGGCGTATTGTATCTGCATAATATTAGTATCACTTAAGAGTATTAGCAGAAAATTAAAATGCAACAAAAGGCTATCAGATTTACCACACAAAACAAAAAATCGACCAACCTTTATAAAATCTGCTGGACGAGCAACTCCGGAATCGGATTCCCTGTGACGATCAATTTCAAAACAAAAAGATGAAGCCAAAAAGTTGTTTAAGCGTGTCTCCAACATACTTTCTACTTAGAACACACAAAGTCTCGCTCTCAAATTCAATTTTGAATACATTCCAAACATTCACAAGCAACGCATAAGTAAGAACACAAGAGACACACATACTATTTAGAAGNAAAAAATGAAAACCCCCCCCCCCCCAGATCGAGAAAGTTACCATTTAGAAGCAATACTCTCGTACGCCTCTCTCACCTCATCCACTGAGCCGTACATCTTTACACCCAATACTAAGAAGTCACGAGGAAACAAACAAACAAAAGAGCGGAAAACAAATCCAAATCAAACGATAGACGACGAAGGCAATTGCAGTTACGGTACATAGTCGAGAGATAGTGCGTTAGACAATTGCGTAGAAACGAGGGAGAGAGAGAGAGAGATTGTACCGTCGTAGTGAGAAGTAGGGAATGAGCGAGGAAGAAGGAAAAGCTGGAAGAACATAGCGAGGACGAAGATGATAATAGGAGCCGCGTAGGCTCTGAGGATGGAGGGCATCGACGACGGGGTTTCCTTCGCCATCGGTTTTCGGCAAACTCCGATCAAAGAATCTCCCTTTGATGTCTTTTGTAAAAATCTCGTTCGGATATTTTTCCGCGTTTTGAATTATATAGGAATCGACTCCTAAAGCAATTATACTGTTTTTATGGTTAACATTAATATTTATATCTTTTTAATTTAATCATTATCAGTAAAGAAAAGGGAAAACTGCCAAAAAAATCCCAAACTTTTCCATTTAAGTCATTTTAAACCTTAACTATTATCTCAACCATTTAAAACCTGAACTTTTCAT
>OVBI01002201.1:0-22772 GCA_900406495.1 Sisymbrium altissimum | reverse complement strand
ACACATCAGCAAAATAACCTCTAATTGCTTCTCTTTTAATATATAGTAGATTACCGAAGATAGTGGTGTCGGTATCTTCAGATGTGAAATATAAAGAAAGTGGTGTCGCCATCTTTGAAACTATTGCGTATTAGCATTGTTTAATTGTCCCTAAAGGCACAAATTGTTCCTGACTTTCAAACGACATTCATTTCTCAGAACCTTTAATTACACAACACAATTTAAAATTAAAGTCATTTTAATACACATACAAATAAAAGCTATGTTTCCTTATCAATACATTCTGGGAATACATTACACTTGTTTTTGGTCTAAAAAAAAAAAAAAAACAAGTGTTCCTTACTTTCAAACGATATTCAATATTTCTTCAGATCCTTTAATTACACAACACATTTAAAAAAATCATTTTAATATACGACAAAAACTTATGTTTCGTTATCAATGCATTCTGGGAATACAGTAGTTACAATTATAGTAACTTTCAAAGAGATCATTTGTTTTCTCTTGGTAAGCTACACATTTTATTTGACTATGTGGAAAAACTTACTTGAATTACTTGGATGATAAGTTCAAAGTAAAACTTGGTTTTTATGCAATTAGTCAAGTTGTAATAAATATATAAATATTAAAATATAGCAATGAATTTAGTAGTGCTACATACATTTATTGCAATTTCAGTACGTATATAATATTTACATCAAAAGCCTATTCAAAGATTCAGATTATAGCAATGAAGTAAAAAGAAATGCAAAGACCCTGGCGTAAACACTTGAATATTATCACAATTCATATATATCTTTTTTAATGGTTGGCGAGACATATATTTGGGTACTCGACCACAAAAAAAAAGTTCGTTTATATGCTTAAGTGATATATAAACTCCTAAAAAATCCTTATCTTTCAAGTAATCAAAATACATAAGATAGAAGTTTAGCAATGAAATAAAAGGTGATACATTTTTTAGCAATATATGAAAGAATATAGTAGTATAATGAAAATTTTGGTCGTGATGTAATTATTACACCAACTTTACGTGTAAGACATTCACAGTTTCACACACACATCAACCTCCTATATAAACCCAAACACGTACCTCAGCAATCAAAAACAAAAACCACACATTCCTTTAAAGACAAAATGGCGTTTGCGGTATCAAAGCGAAATGCAATGGCGTTTCTGGTGACGCTACTATTAGTCTCCGTTCCATTGTCTTCGTCCACACTACAACAAGATTTCATGCAGTGCCTCGTCGACAACTCCGACATATCGTTCCCGGTAACGGCGTCGTTTTTCTCACCCGACCAAAACGCTACCTCGTTTAAAGAGGAGCTCGAATCAACGGCACAAAATCTCCGTTACTTGACGTCGTCAAATCCGAAGCCTGTATTCATATTCGAGCCTTTGTACGAGACACACGTACAAGCAGCCGTCGTTTGTGCCAAGAAACTCCAGCTTCACCTGCGGGTACGTAGCGGCGGCCACGACTACGAGGGGCTCTCCTTCGTTGCTGGGAACGATACGCCGTTCGTGATCGTTGATCTATCGAAGCTTAGACAGATCGACGTCGATTTGGACAGTAACAGCGCGTGGGCACACGCGGGTGCCACCAACGGAGAGGTTTATTACAGGTAACGCTTACGCATGTATTTGTACTATTTGACGACCCATGCATGATTTTTCTAGGCAATTTTTTTTTTTTTTTAACAAGAGAGAAAACGTACCGAACCGTAACAACAAATAAATTAGTTTTAAACCACCAAAAAAATATACCAAATAAATCAAATTGGCGTGGCTTACAAAGTTAAAAGTTTTGAAATTTCAGTAACAAAAACGGGTGATGTAATGTAAAATTTCATTAACCAAACAAAAGATTTGTTTTCATAAAAAAATTAGAAAGAAAAATGTAGCTACGTTATTCTTTGCCATTGCCTATTTCCATTTGGGGAAAATAATTTACGTACATTCCCTATAAACGTCGGTCGACGGTAGATCTAGTTGAAGGATCATATTTTTAATTTTATTTCCTGTTACAAAGCATTGTTATTAACTAATTACTAATTAGATCAACTTCCAATATTTTTTTATTCATATAAGCTACTTTTGTGTAGAACCCATTAGAATTATTTATTCCGCTAGATGCGATTTATTGCCGGTTATGTTAAAGTATCGCTTTCATGTTCAAATAAAAATGTATATGAATTTTAAATTCGTCTTTTTGTTCATTTTTGGTTGTTAGAGGCTAGAGGGTTACAAGAACCTGTTTTCCTTTTATTATGGGAACCAAACCAAAGTTAAAGCAAACCGAATACGGTTGAGCTTTGGTTAAATGATCCACTATATTAATCGATTTTTTACTTTGTCGGTTTAAATAGGATCCAAGAGAAAAGCCAAACTCATGGTTTCCCGGCGGGTTTATGCTCCAGCCTTGGCATCGGCGGCCACTTAGTCGGCGGAGCCTACGGTTCCATGATGAGGAAGTTCGGTCTCGGCGGTGACAATGTCCTCGACGCGAGAATCGTCGACGCCAAAGGCCAGATTCTTGATCGAGCGGCGATGGGAGAGGACGTCTTCTGGGCGATTCGCGGCGGTGGCGGCGGAAGCTTCGGCGTGATACTCGCCTGGAAAATAAAGCTCGTTCCCGTTCCAGCCACCGTGACGGTATTCACAGTCACGAAGACGCTTGAGCAAGACGGTACTAAGATTTTGTACAAATGGCAACAAGTCGCGGACAAGCTTGACGAAGATCTCTTCATCCGCGTGATTATTCAGCCGTCGGGAAACAAAACCAGAACTATCTCGACTTCGTACCAAGCCCAGTTTCTCGGCGACTCCAATCGCCTTATGCAGGTAAAAATGGGGGTTGTTTTTAAAGTTTATGGGTCTAAATTTAAACCAGAAAGTATAGTTATTTATATCTTGTTGGCCTGTAAACTTTTATATTTGACAATTTCAACCCTATGTTTTTTAAACAGGTGATGCAGAAGAGTTTCCCTGAGCTAGGACTGACCAAGAAAGACTGCGTGGAAATGAGCTGGATCAAATCAGTAATGTACATTGCTGGATTCCCAAGCAGCGCAGCACCGGAGACTTTACTCGCCGGAAAATCACTGTTCAAGAATCACTTCAAGGCCAAATCAGACTTTGTGGAAGAGCCAATTCCTATAGAAGGCTTAGAAGGACTATGGAATAAGCTTCTACAAGAGGACTCACCGTTGACGATATGGAACCCATACGGAGGAATGATGGCGAGGATTCCAGAGTCAGAGATACCATTCCCTCACAGGAAAGGGACCTTGTTCAAGATTCAGTGGCTATCGACGTGGTCAGATGGGAAAGCGAGCGAGGATAGACATATGGAGTGGATAAGGGACATGTATAATTACATGGAGCAGTATGTGTCGAAGAACCCGAGGCGTGCGTATGTGAATTACAGGGATCTTGATTTGGGGGTGAACGGGGGAGAGAGTGATGTTAGAGAGTGGGGGAATAAGTATTTCAAGGGAAATTTCGAGAGGTTGGTCAAGATTAAGGCTGCGTTTGATCCTGAGAATTTCTTCAGGCATGAACAGAGTATTCCAACAAAGATTGGTTCATAAACTGGAGATCGTTGGCTTTAATGGGTTTTAATATTAAATAAAGTTTAAAAATATATAAAGTGTCTTTGAATTTTGTCATAGGGAGCATTTTAGATTTGTGTTTTCGGTATTGATTTACAATTTTTACTTAAGGTGATCTGGTTTGCTTTTGTTTAAACTTAAATTTGTTTTTGAATTAAATATCGATATTTGCTTTAAGATCCTAATTTCAACTAGAACCTTCCCTCAAAGTGGGAAAGGATCGAAAAGGAACATACATTGAATTATTTGGCAGAAACTTATTAGACAATGCAAACGAAACGTAAAGTCTAAAAGTGAAATATCTAGCGGTAATTCTAAGACTCAAATCAAAGTCAGAACTTTTTCCCTAAAATAATAAGAGACAAAGTTCAATAACAAGTTCAAGTTAATGTCCAAAAAAAAAAAATACTAATAAAAGCCAAAATCCGATTATATATAACCTTATAAACCTATGTAACATTCTTCCTCACATCAAGCAAAGTTAAAGCACTAATAAGGTTCTTACATATACAAAAGTCTTCTATGGACTACATTTTTGTTTCTCTTTATCTCTGTTCTCTTAACAGTTTAGTTAAGTTCTAAGCATCTCTGTTCTCTTAAGTTTAGATTTTCACGAGAATTAAAATGCGCGGGAAGTTTCACATTCTTTTAAATTAATTTTATCTTTAGTCTGTTAACGATTAAATAATATAAGGGAGAAAGTAGAGAAAATAGAACCTCAATGCAAGCTTCATTAAACAACTGCATCCTAGAATCAAAAAACATGTGTCAATGAAGAATCAAACAGTGAGATTAATACGCAAAATTTCACTGCTTTTGATGACTTTTTGAACTAAGCAATCATCTAACAACAGAGATTTGTAAAAAATTCGGTTGTGAAAACTCGCTGTTCGTCGCTCAACAAAGAGAACCATTTGGTGACCAGATTGGTAGAAGCGGATAGGTTTCGATCGCCACAACCTCGAAGCATGGTGCTTTTGCCTTGAAATACTTTTGAGAAATCCAGCTGAAGCGTACTCAGGAGGGAGCTCACAGTTGCTATCTGGACTGCAAATCCAGCTTTTAGTGTCGTCTCACACTGCAGAAATGCTGACAGTTTCTCTCTTAAGTTTGAGATTCCTTCATTTTCATAGCCACCTGCATCCACTCCAATACTACAAAATCCAAAAAAAAAAAAAAGGGTTGGATATCATCACACAGATTGGTCCTTCTGCATAAAGAGACGAATTAATAAATTAAATATTACCTGCTAAGTTGCCCAAGAAGAGAGACGATTGCAACAGAAAGGTTCATTGACAATGGCGTTCCCAGTATTTTAAGCAGTGGAGCAACAATGTTCGCGCTAGTCCAATCCCATGCCTGCATTTATAGACAAGATCAAATTAATTTTAGAGACAATAGAAATTACCAAAACATTGCGTGAAGGTTGGAAATGCTCTTGAAAAATTCTTAACTACATACCGTGTAACAAGCGATAAGCTCCACCAATGACAGAATGTCACATAAAGCAACAGTTTGATCCCTGGCCAATACGCACTGGAAATCTTTGTGTGTCGGCCTAAACTCCACCTTATCGGTCAAGCTCTGATGCAACGTATTAGATTGAGTAAACTCCTGAATAATTTCCATGAGCATAGATGCCACAGCCTCCAGCGAGGATGACTTGTCTGAGAATGGACACTTGTTCTTGCCTGGGTGCAACTTCGCATTTCCCTCCACAGTACCAAAATGTCTCTTCTCTAGAAACAACACAATGGATTTGAACACTGCAATTGATATGTCATGATCACTAGAGGACATCATTTTCTCTCCAGCAATGTAAGCAAAAACGTGAAGAATCGTCAGTGGCACTGAGGTCTTCTCATGACTATGACTGTGCCTGTGCAGGATTTCGAAGGATGCTTCACGGATAAGTCCAACACGGTCCACTACAGTACATATCGCCGCCAAAATAGTACTTCCAGCCACCAAATGATCAATCAGAGCGATTCTGCTGAAGAGAGCTACATTTTCTCCATTCAGGGTGAAAGGGATGCTTAACTCAGATTCAGTTGTTTCTGAGGATTTAGCATAACACAAGACCCGCTGCTCGGAAAGGAGGTCCTGAAGAAGGCTAAGGAGTTCTTCCAAAAATTCAGACAGAATACCTCCAGCTTCAGTATCAGCCAAAACTACACAATAGAATTCCAACTTCAATTAATTTAAACATCAAATCAATAGCACATTGAAATATTCGGCTTTGAGAAGAAATATAGAAAAGGAAAATGGATTCGGGACATACCACTAGATATATGCTTCGAGAAAGAATCCAGGCAGGAGCAAAAATCAGCATCCAGAGTGTTCCCGATTTTCATTGAGGAAACCATAGAAAAGTTATGCAGCAGCAAGGAGAGGAACACACATACCCTTTCCCTGAGAAAAACAAGGCATATATTAGTACCCAGACACTAGTTTACTGATGGAGTTGAAAGAGTTACTATATCTCAACTTTATGAATTGAAAAACGCATCAGAGAGGAGAATAACTTACTGTGCTAAAAGGTTTTTTGCCATTTTCAAAGAGAACAGAATCGCGGGTACTGCCCACTGTGCTGTAGCAACTGATGGGCATCGCTGAACACAATTGTTTGCAGCGTGGAAAATTTTGATGATACTGTTCTGGTCTTTAATATTTGAAAACACAACAAAGTGTTTAAGAATATGACCATGCAACGTTGTTGACGCAGATGGCATTTTGACTGTCACTGAAGCATTCTGAGTGTTGAGGCTAGGAGCTTCGCTAGAATTCATTGTGTCAAAAAAACCCACGCTATCATTAGCAACCAAGTCAAGAGCCGTAGCAGGATTTTCGTCGTCATTCATGACCTCATCACCCAAAAAGTCTACCTGCGGAAGATCAGGGGACAGAAGCGATTCTCTTGCCATCCTGTAATAACTTTCTTCTTCTGGTTTATCCAACTCCAGCAATTTCATGTAATCTATAGCAGAAACGTCTTCCCGAAATAATGTTGCCGCATCATATCCTTCGGCAGTAGAGAGGTACATAGTTTCTGCAGCCAACTGTGTACTTCCAGCTTTATTACCTCGAGTCTTGGCTGACCGGTTTAACTGAAGAAAATTCTCCATAATTGTCTTCTTCTCAGAAGAAACTCTTCTTTTCTTAGAAATTGTATTGCAATTTTCCGTGGACCCACCCTGCGTGTCAGGAACCAAGGTTTCTTTCTCTTTTGAAGCCCTATACCCAGTTTCTACAACCATAGACTGCAAGGCACTCAGCTTCTCTCCAATTTGTAGATTTTTCTTTTTATCATCAGATGAAGGATGCTTACGAGACTCTATTGCCTCTGACATTCGTTTTCTTTTTCGAGTGTGCTCATTAACTACCTCCTGACTATCGTTCTGGAACATACTTGATTTTGTTGATTGGATATTCGGTTTATCTTTTGCTATTTCTGCTGAAGTAGTAACAGAGAACTGTTCTCTTCCCTGTGAGGCCAGTAACTGCCCATCAGAAAAAGATGTTGCGCTTGAAATTACTCCAGAAGTCTCTAATTTTCTAGAGCCTCCAGTAGGAGACTCCAATTGAGAAATAGTACCTGAGACAGACTCACTCACGCCCCGTCCAGCTTTAGGAATTAACTTGGCAGAAAACTTGCAAGCCTGGTCCTGAGAACCAGAGTTGGCTACCAAATGGCATCTTGCGTCAGAATGCTTTTCACCATTCCGGTTCTTCTGGGATTGTAGCATCTGCAGTTTCATGCGGCCTTCCACCTGCAAAGCAATAAAACGAAACATAAATAGACTAGAAAGGTATAAAAATGATCAAAACAGCAAACCATACAAGCGATATTTTGTTGTGAATAATCCATTTTTAGGGGCCACTATTCCAAAGACTAAAAGAGTTCAAATCTTCTCACCTCCTACAGTCAGATTCAATGTTGCTAACAACTTCAACAGACTAGAGTCTAAGTGCTCATGCTCAGATAACTTCAATTGACTGTTTCAGCTAAACTGAGAATATTTAAGCCACAAGCATAATCCTATTGTCTCAGGAAGAGGGAAATAGAAAAACAAGATTTCTTTTTAATTTACCATGTCATTCACAATAGATCCATCGTGTAACCTAAAGTCTGAAACCCGGTAACAAAGAAAGTATCAAATGTCAAATCATCAAGCAAATTTTTAAATTCGGATGAGAAGGAAGTATAGAATAAGAAATTTATGGCATAAACAAACCTTTGCAGGAGCAGCTGTACCTTCAACGTCTCTTGAAAAATACTCATTCAGTAGATTTATGCGATTTGTGAAACTACCGAACTCAAGTTTGAACCGACCTAGCTCTTCGGCCTGAAATTCTCTTCGAAAATTTTCAAACTCAGCCACTTTTTCGGAGTGCTTCCTTCGAGATTTTTCAAAATCAGCCACTTTTTCGGAGTGTTTTGCACATTTCCTCTCAAACTTCAGCTCTCTTTTCAAAAGCCTCACTTTACTCTTTTCCAGATCTCTGGCTTGATGAGGAGAAACCGAGCGAGTCTCGGTGGATTTCTGAGAGAGTGAAAGCTCATGGACTTGTTTTTTCAAACCCTCAGTCACTAAATGTGACTCTCGTAACTGCCGAGTCAGATCATCAGCACGAGATTTCCAGTCCATGGCTGTTTTCTTATCCATCTCAAGGAGCCTTATCTTCTCTTCCAGTTTTGCCAAGTTTTCAGCAAACTTTACTTTGCTACTATCGCTTTGCAGTTCCGCTTCTTTCTTGAGCTCTTCATTTCTAACTCTAATGATTTCGAACTTCTTAGACAAACCTTCTGCCAGCTTCATCTGTTCCCTAGCTTTTGCACTCTCCATATCTGCACGTTTTCTCTCTTTCAGAGTCTTTTGTTTTTCAGACTCAAGCTGCTTTTTTACAGTCTCAAGATTGGATGTCAAAGTAAGCAGATCAGCACTAGTCTTACGAGATGTAGTTCTTAATACTTCCAACTCGGAAAGATACTGATCAGCTTTCTTTTTCTCTGATTCTGCTTTCTTCCTCTCTGACTCCGCCTTCTGCCTCTCGCTTGCAACAAGATTTTTAACCAGAATTATTTCCTCTTTCAGCTCAGGAACGTCTGGCTTGACATCCTCATATTTTACCAGCAGAGCCTTTGTCTTGTTCAACTCTTTACAAATTTGTTCCCCCTCTTCTTCGGAATTATCAGCCCTTAATGATTCTTTCCTAAGGAAAATCTTCAGTTCATTGATCTCCTTTTCTCTGCTAGATGCTTGATCCTGAAAAAACTTTATTTCTTCGTTTTTCTCTTGAAGGTTTTGCTCCAATCTTTGTTGCAAAGACAATATCTCAGACTTCAACGCAGAGATTTCTTTCTCCAGAGATACATTTACCACAGAACCATTATCCTTAGTGTCCCTGTTATCCACCATCTCCCTAAGTCCTGTAAGATATATAGATAGCAAGTAATAAGATTAAGAACTAAAGTAATAAAACCATGTTTGAACCCAACCCACACAGCCAAGTCTTAAAGCATATAAGACACATCACTACTAGTTCAAGTCGGATAATTCAGTTATAATCGCCAAAGAATTGACATTTGGGAAGAAATAACGAGAAGAACGGTCTCAACTTACTTTTCTCGAGATTGGCTTTTTCATGATGAGCAGCTGCAATTGCCTTCTGGAGAATATCTATCGCCTCTTTACAAGCATCCCGCCTCTTCTTCATGCCTAGGTACTTCCCTTGCCACTGAGACATACAATGGAAGGGGATTCAAAATAAGAAAAGCACTAAACATCATAATAGGTTAAAACAGAAAAACGTACCGCGAGGCAGCAAGGGCTCCCTGAAGCCAGCTCAGGTGGAGGATTAGCCGCCATTGCGGGGAGAATCTCACGATTCACCAACGAACGAACGAACGAACCCTCACATGTATTGAGTATTCCTCGCCATTAAACAGAGGGCGGGGCGATGATAACCTGATTAGAAAACGAATTTCAGAAACCCTAAACCCTAATTTCAATCAGCAGAAGCGAGAAAGAAGCACTGTACAGCGTTTGGGAAGAAAAGAAGAAGAGAAGTAAGATGCGACCGCCAGCAGTTGGATCTTCGGGCGGGTGGGTCGGTGGGCGAGTGTTAATATATTTTAAAGTCTTTAACGAAAGCCCAGCCCAATAAATTTCTGTTTTTCTAAAGCTTATTCCTATTTGGTTTTCTTCCAAATTTGTAACAAGCAAAGTAAACAGATGTTTAAAATAAAACCTTTAAAAATTTTCAAATATATGGAAATATTCTTAAGTGGTTGCAAGTTGAAATTTTGATATGTGATTTCAAACAAATCGAACAGTCGTTTTATTATTCTGCATATATTTGAATCAGAAAAATAATATTCTTCGGATGTCAGTCATCATATTATGGCATTTCATTGTGTTCAAAATGTTAGTCAACCTACGAAAAAAACTTTGTGACATTTCAAAATATATTAGACCAAAGATACATTACATGTTAGTAAATATTTTTGACTGCTTTCGCTGAGAAACACACCAAAAAACTATCAAATAGGATGTGAAGCATTGATTTACAAAGACAGTGGTCCAAATGAAACCTCAGATAAACATCTCAAAACTCAGAGGGATGATTAATAATTTAAGATTAACTGTATTGCAAATTTCCTTTTCGTTTTGCATCTTAGTACTATTGCTCTCTTTTGGGGGCTTTTGTGGTGGGAAGTGTCCCAAACACTATGTCCCATAGCGACGAAGTTATACCAAATCCCTTGTCCTGGATCCTGAAGTGATGGTTCAAATGGTACTTCTGCACAAATCATTAAAAAAAAAAAACATAAACTCTCTATAACCGATTATGTGGATTAGTAAAGGTCTTGTCTGGATACAAAAGAGGAAGAAAGATAGATAATCCCGGGCTTAAAGACTAGGCCTTGTTTTACCTTGAGATTTTTGGTCACTGCTCTAGTTGGTTGGGCATGATGAAGGTAGTAGTGAGTAACATCGTAGATCACGTACCCAAGCATGCCACCTCCAAACAGCGCAGGTGTGGTTGAAGGGGTTGCGAAAAGCTTCACAATGTTCCAGAACTGGGGCACAAGATAAATAGACGAATTGAGGTTTATTTGCGAAAACAGGAATAATGATGGGTACAGTGTAGATGATCAAATGCTTACAGGAAAGCATAAAATCGCTGTTGCGGTAGGAGGAAAGACGAGTCGAAGGTGGTCCATTGGGTGCTTGTGATGGCATCCGTGAAGAAGATAGTGTGCCGTGTTTCCCCTGGAATGGTTCCACAATAACATTAGCCTTTTCTCTAGTTGAAGAGGTATCAGAGTACTATGTATATAAAATGTGACACAGAGAGAAAATCGAGAGTGTGTGGGTCTGTGACGAACCAGTAACTCTTCGTCTTTATGTGGAAAAGGAACCGGTGAAGAGAGTATTCTATAAACGTCCAGATAAATATTCCCAAGGCTATCAGTGGGACGATTTCTGGAAGAGAAAGGCCCATTCTTACTGACATGGAGATGCACCAGACTGCAACTGGCAGCCAAATGACAGGAACCGCCCACCAATGTGTAAGGGTCAAGAACTGTTCCATTGCAAATATGTTAGAGAAAGGAGATCAGAGGCTTATTAACATTTACTGTTGTTAAAAAAATATATATATATGGGATAACTGAAAAAAGGAGAAAGGAAACAAATATACCTCCCAAAAGTCACTCTGGAAAAACCGAGGGCCTTCCTTTGTCACTATGGGTTGGTGAACCCATTCCTCGTAATCTTCACCAAGATGACCAACCTGTAAAACATCCAAAGCAATGACAAGAGTGGTTAGCAAGGGAACATAGCTTTAATTGGCGCTAATAAATAAGACGAAATGCTGACATAAAATCCTTAGGAAACAGTATTTACCTGAAATACAAGGGGCTTATTAAGATCCACAGTGAATCCCTGAGCAACCATTTTGCAGACCTTTTACTGAACTGAAAACATGGAAGAAAAAAAAGACTATCAAGAAAAAAAGACGGACATGGTGCACCGCTCTTACGTCACTGTACTTCTCTCAAATAGGAACGCATGGTGACATAATGAAAACACAATATGTCAGCTTCAACAGGCCAAATATATCAAAAATGTACAAAATACTCTTCACTGGTTCAATTACTTTTTCAGCTGAGAATTTGTTTTTTCATAGCCCGATTAGAGTCCTGAATCTTATTAATTGTTAAGATAGTTAAACTTTATTGTTCTTGAAAATGATATCCAAATCACGTATACAATTATATTACTAGCGTTACTGGCCCCACGACAAAAACCAAAAAAAAGAAGAAGAAATCCTACCACAAAAGCAAGTGTTAGTTGAAATCCAAACGAAATACAAACTACTAATCATTAAAAAGAAGATACGATACAGCTTAGTACATGCTTGTCACTCATTCTCCTCCAAGGACCCCACCACCAAACACATAAGCATCAAATCAAGTCACAAGTTAAACAGATCAACTAAACAAAACACAGAGGTTCCAAACATCAGTTCATGGTTGCTGATTTCAAAAACAAAATCTAAAAAAAACATTCTTAGCCTTATATAGCTTATAATCGAAGTTCTTCTCATTGAAACCATTCACCTTAATTCACATCCAAGAAAACAAATTCACGTGTACCTAATTATATAATAATATATCATAACCCACACATTGAGCAGAGGCTTGTGTCGTTGTTAGCAAAAACAAACAAATCCGATCTAAAGACTTCACACCAAAATCAAAACAAACAACCTAACTATTCAAGTTCCATGGGAATCTAAACGTTCCGGAAAAACGAAATCTATAAATCAGAGGAGGAAACAAAATACGGATGCGATGAACGAGAGAGAGAGAGAGAAGAGAAAGAGAAGGAGCAAACCTAATCGAGAAATGCCGGATCTCAGCGACTCTGACGAAACGACAGCCGTCGAAAGACGAGAGAACCGCCGGGGATTTTTATACGCCTCCTTTGGTTTGTGGTTTGTGTTGTTGGATTCTAGTATGTTTGATAGGGACAAGGTCGGTAATATATCTTCTAGAGAGGCTAAAATGCAATCTGGACCGTTGGTTTGGAGAGTCGCCTTAGATCTCGGAGAAGACTTGAAAAGCCAACGAATCGTTGAATTCAAAACTCAAAAAACAACGGCTGTGCCAGCTTGTTTTCTCTTTTGGCTCTTTTCATAGATTAGCTGTATACTTTTCGCACTTCCTGGATTCCAAATATTGCACGTTGTCAAAAAAAACTCTTCTCCTTTTGATTTTTATATTTTTTTCCCGTCACAAATTCAAATTCATTTACTATTTAGAAATTAGGAAATAGGAAATACTACTCTTCCGCACAGATTGTGTAGAAGAACACATGCTTTTATTGTCGACTAAATTTATTTATTGGATGTGTCCACCAAGACATAACGATTGTGACTAATGATGAGAATATTGGAAGACACTATTTCAGATATTTTACTTTTAGTTTGGGCTTTCATGACTTGGAGCTACTAAGGGAAATTAGGGTCGAAATTCAGTCGCACGACGTGGCTTGGCCGTTTGACCAAAAGAGTCTTTGTTTGAAAAATATAATAAATTTTACAAAAATATCTCTACTGAGCGCAACATCCTAGATGCAGGAGTGGTTTTGGGCTTTATCCGGTGTGTCGTTGTTCTAGATGCAGTGATTTCTCTCGAGAATGGGTTTATGCTTTGGTTAAAAAAATTATGTAACTTGTTGTTGTTGGATCAGATTAGTTATCATGTGGCTAACTAAATTCTTTAAGTTTTAAGGTGTAGCAATATAACTTAGTTCATGAAGCACCTGAAGATGTCATTCTTTCAATATCAGACCAATCAATGCCATTCTTTCCATTATGGATTTACCGCCAGATAGGATGAAACCTATGGCGATCTCCTCCGCGTGCCACGCTGTTCTATGTGGTATCTAGGGACCATTCTTAGACTCAAGTAATATAGTTGATGAGCTTAACTTATTTCAAACTTTTTTTTAAGTATACTTTTAGCCGGTAAAAATTCTATCAGAAAAACAGAGACCTTCTTGTTGCTTGGAAAAGATGCATATCTTTGTAATATTGACATCTAAATACTCGAATCATTACTGGTTATAAATGATGTGTTATCCTATAGAGTTATTAGCTAGTATTGTGTGAAAGCCCTATCGGCCATAAGTCTTGTCTTGGGGACACACATCTACGCACAAGTTAACCAGATATTTGGTGATTCTGTCCCTACGTTATATCGCGTGTAAAGAATGTAAGTTTTTCTGTATTATAAGTTGAGTAATTTGTTATGATGTTGAATGCATATGTGTGATGTGGATAACATAACCAAGTCGTCATTCTCCAGTTGGTATCACGAGTCATTACGTAAAATGTGTTTGTGATGGAGAATGTTTTTGCAGTGTGAAAAAAAATTGGCATAGTAATACACATCTGCGGGTGTTGGAGTTTAAAGATGATGTGTATTGTAATGGAAAAACTGATATAGTGTGCCATCTTTATTATTTACGTAAGATGATGTTTTGTTCAAAAACCATATATACTTACTGAATAGAGACGTTTAGCTATGTATAGTCTATTCCCTAGAAAAGATTATAATCGTACATTATATATCGTAATGATTAATTTGCTGAACCTGTCGACACCAACTGCTGGCCAGTCGGTACAGTACGTTGCCATCCACTTTGCATGGCTACAAAAGATGTAAAGGATAAGCGGTAATCGGTTTGTGCATCAATATAATACAATACAAAACACATGATCTTTTTTTTATCATTTTCTAATAGAACCCACGAGAAAGTTGATGATAATCATCCCTTTACTAGAACAGACCACAGAGATCTCTTCTTGAGTAAATATTTAAATCAAAGATTGGCCGCTGGATGTTCATCATATATACTTTTGACGGTTTGTTGAGTAAAATCCACATAATTTGATATGATTAATTGATTAAGCTTGTCTAGGATTTTGATGCGGCCTCTTATAACGTCGAATCATCATCCTTCACCACCAATAGGATTTTGATGCGGCCTCTTATGACGTAGAATCATCATGCACCACCAATATGTTGTCAGTGTCAACTGTCATGTGAACAACTTCAGTTGCCGTCTTCACTGTCTCTAGTCTTTGATGATAATTAATATTTGTATTTTATTTGCTCGAGAAACAATAATATTCTCTAATGCTTCAGATCTAAGATCCACCAAAATACAACAGAGAATAAAAAAGGCTAAACCAGATTTTATTGGCTTTACTAGTCTCAATTGAGAGATTAGTTCTTTCATTGAGGACATACTGACGCTTTGTAGATTTTAGAGCATGATTATCCTTCGAAACCCATAGTAATATTTTTATAATTTTTATTTCATTATTTTAATATTTTATTATAATTTAGTTAAATGAAAAAAATTTGAACCAATAATTAAAAAGTAAATATAATGATTAGTAAAAATGAGATTTTAAAGTCTTCCTTTTTAAATACTGTAGTTTTTGTTTGTCATCATTTCTTATTTTTTTATTATTAAAATTTTGATTAGAACCGAACCTAAATAGCATTGTATAATATCTGACAATAAAACTCTTAAATTTGTTGAGACGTTTAATATGAGCATGAAGAATGTTTTTCAACCAACTACGGAAGTAGAAGGCAAAGTGCTCATCAACAAATTTTAACCATCTCATCCACAGCTACAATTGGTTATTTAAAATTTTAATTATGGTTAAGACTTCTAACATATTCCATTGGAAAAAGACCTAATAATTAAAGTTTGTTTAAGCTTTAACTGTGACAAGTTCACAACAACTGATTTAATATATAATAAGAATTTAATATTGCAATCAAACCATCTTATCCTTTTGTAGAAAACAGTCACTATTACAGCTCATTCCAAGACAACATAACAACCAGATTTTGTTTTTTTTTTTTTCCAAAAAAAAACGAATAATGAACAAAATTTTAATTTTCCAAAAATATCCTTAATATTTAGCTTCTCTTTTTTAATCTCCCTTCGTATATAAGAAAGAACCATCCGGATTTTAATCGGTACCCTTCCAAGTTTATTGCACAANTTTTTTCTTTTTTTTTTTTTTTTTTTTTCTCATCGTCTTTTGGGAAACAACAAGAGAGAGGGAATTTTTCTCGTTTCCTCTCTCGCGACCCAAATCAGTTTCCCATTTGAATATTTTGCCGGGAAAATGAGAGAAATCCTTCACATTCAAGGTGGACAATGCGGCAACCAAATCGGAGCCAAGTTCTGGGAGGTGATCTGCAACGAGCACGGGATTGATCCAACGGGAAAGTACGACGGCGACTCCGATCTCCAGCTCGAGCGAATCAACGTCTATTACAACGAGGCAAGCGGTGGAAGGTACGTACCACGCGCCGTCCTCATGGATCTTGAGCCTGGAACCATGGACTCCATCAGATCTGGTCCCTTCGGACAGATTTTCCGACCAGATAACTTCGTGTTCGGACAATCCGGCGCTGGAAACAACTGGGCGAAAGGTCATTACACCGAAGGAGCCGAGTTGATCGATTCAGTGCTCGACGTTGTTAGAAAGGAAGCTGAGAATTGCGACTGCTTACAGGGTAAAGACATAATCTGATCCTCTCCTTTCCATGTTATTGAATCGTTTGAACGAACTATGAAAATATGTTTTGTCTTATTCTCATAGTTGCATGGTTTGTTCAATTTTTTTCTTGAAATAGGTTTTCAAGTTTGTCACTCATTGGGTGGAGGGACTGGTTCTGGCATGGGAACGCTTCTCATCTCTAAGATCAGAGAAGAGTATCCAGATCGTATGATGCTCACGTTTTCGGTTTTCCCATCTCCTAAAGTCTCTGACACAGTCGTGGAGCCATACAATGCTACTCTCTCTGTGCACCAGCTTGTCGAGAACGCTGATGAATGCATGGTTTTGGACAATGAAGCTCTTTACGATATCTGCTTCCGTACCCTCAAGCTAGCCACTCCAACTTGTAAGTCATTTCTTTTCTTTTTTCTTTCTTTAATCTTTTGACCTGTAGTTGCGTTTAGAAGAATAATGTTTTAATTATCAATTATGTTGGAGATTAACGTTACTGATATTTATAATCTGGACAGAAAAGAGAGAGTTTTGGAAACCCTCTCAAAATAGAGTCTAGAATTAGAAGTCATAACTCGAAAATGATGTATTAAAGTAATATAGTTTAGATTTACCTTTCAGTTTAATAAACAATTACTAGTGGTATTAGTTGGGTTGTTCTCCTGTCCTTGTCTCTTGTAAGATAAAAGTACTGTAGTCTCAAATGTTCTTGTATCTTATCACTAAATCACTAAACAAACAATTTTAAAAGAGTGGTTGACAGTTGTTTTACATCACGAATAAACACGTATCTTATTTTTAACGATCAAAAACATATATTTTGATTTTTAATCACTAAGCTTTTCTTACATGTGACACTACACTTGTTTCTGCTTTGGTCATTCGCAGTTGGAGATCTAAACCACCTGATCTCTGCCACGATGAGCGGTGTCACATGCTGTCTTCGTTTCCCTGGTCAGCTTAACTCGGACCTCCGCAAGCTCGCCGTCAACCTAATCCCTTTCCCTCGTCTCCATTTCTTCATGGTCGGTTTTGCCCCACTCACATCCCGTGGCTCGCAGCAATACCGTGCCTTATCAGTGCCCGAACTGACCCAACAAATGTGGGACGCCAAGAACATGATGTGTGCCGCTGACCCAAGACACGGACGTTACTTAACCGCATCAGCAATGTTCCGTGGCAAAATGAGCACTAAAGAAGTGGACGAACAGATGATCAACGTCCAGAACAAAAACTCTTCCTACTTTGTTGAATGGATCCCCAACAATGTCAAGTCCAGTGTCTGTGACATTCCTCCCAAGGGTCTCTCTATGGCATCCACTTTTGTTGGTAACTCGACTTCGATCCAGGAGATGTTTAGGCGGGTGAGCGAGCAGTTCACGGCTATGTTCAGAAGAAAAGCTTTCTTGCATTGGTACACAGGAGAAGGAATGGACGAGATGGAGTTTACTGAAGCAGAGAGCAATATGAACGACCTTGTGGCTGAATACCAGCAATACCAGGATGCTACAGCGGATGAGGAATATGAAGAGGAAGATGAAGATGAAGAGCTCGAGGCTTGAGATTTTTAGATCGTAAATTGAGTTTGTTACCAAAAGAATATATATATTTTTTCGTATTTCGCTGGCTTTGATTGCTCTTTGTCTGTTGTTTTACGATATTGGTTTGGGTGTAAATTGTAATGAAAACTAATTTGTGAGTGTTTCTGTAAAACATAAAATGAGGTTTTTGCATTTTGGTCCTAAATCTTTCTTGTTTCGGTTTTTATATCTGGTTTAAGCGAAGTGCTTTGGTTCGTCGTCTGTTGAGAAAGAAAGGACTATAAAGTTTACTGTTTACCTATACCATAAGGAAAACAAAAGGAGGAGAAGTTTTTTGAGGAAGTGTAACCACCATGGTGACACGATGCAAGCTACGGTTTTGTTCAAATTAAGGAACGAAGGAGTGAACTTCGAAGAGATCCCATTGGATATCGAGATACTCTTGAAATTACCGGCAAAATTTTAATTACGAAGCATTAATAATAATAAAAACGAGGGGGGTCTTCATTAACTTCTAAAAACTAAATCCCAAAATATACAAAGGCTTAAAACCAAAGGACTACATGAATAAATAGAAGAAAAAGAAGAAAGAGGGGTGTTTCCGTAAATAAAAGAAGAATAAGAAAGAGGGGTGTTTCCGTAAATAGAAGAGTTCAGTTATAAGGGTTTGGCGGAGTGAGGCAAATCTTTTCTTCTTCCCCCAGCAGCCTCCCTCTCTGTCTCTTCTCAGCTTTTTTTTTTGTCAAAGGTAAAGCAAAAGCTACTTTCAATTATTCATCAGTTTCTTAGCCTTTGAATTTTTTGTATTTATGTTGGAAAATCTATAATCAATGGAGTTTTTAGGTTTTGTCTTTCGAAAAATTTAGGAAAGTTGAAACCTTTCTGTAGTCTGACGGATTCTCTTCTAGTTTTGTTTTAGCAAATTTGGCTTTTTTTCATAGTATAAATTCGAATTCGATTATTCCAAATTGTGTTTATAGTGAAGTTAATTTGAGTGTTTGTCGTGCCCTGATTGTGTGAAGTTGAGAATTTTTTTTCTTTTTTCCATTAGTAAAGTTCCGCTCTTTCCCTGTTTACTGAGAAAAGAGAAATGTTTGTTCTTTGTTTTGAGTCTGGATTTTGCTTTAGTGTTGTATTTTGATAAAGAGTGTCTTGATTTTGAGTAGGTGAACTAGGAGCACAAAGTCCACAGAAGATGGGAGCAGTGGAGGTTCTAACTGACCCTTCAAGCCTATATGAGGCGGACAATGTGGGCAGCGTTGATTTGTCTGACACGTATATGGTGCATACCGTGAGAAATGCACTTGCTTCTGCTCAAAAGGTGAGTCTTGCTTTTTTCCTGTGCTTAATGTGTTTGCATATGTACATATGTTGATGCTATTTTTTTGTGTTTATGCTTTCTGACTGTAGTTTATTTCTTTGCTTATGCCAGGGGGAATCAGACCTTTACGATCAGCTTGTTAAAGCTATGCAGGTCAACAAAAAATCTGATCGTGTTGCAGTGGCGGCAGAGCTTGAGGTGTGTGTTCTTTTTCTTTGTACGATAATCAATTCTTTGTTCACTCTTTTTCCCTTGTTGCTTAAGTGTTTTCATTTTGCTTTTGCTTGGCAGACAGTCTTGAAAGCTTTATCAGGCTCTGTCGCTTGCATAGATATCACTCACCATCGAAAGCTTCTTTCTTTGGTAAGTTTCTATCGCACGAGCTTACAGTTGCTTCTAATTAAACTAGTTTAAGATGGATCTCTTCACCTTTGTACCTTTGATTTCATCCCAATTCTTATGTTACAGGTTTTTGGAATGACATTGTGGGACCTCCAACCTCATGTCATGGATGCATTGGTGGGCCTACTCATATCACTGGTACACAACTCAACAATTACCCTCATGCTTGACTATTATTTAATCGGGCTGAGGAGCTAGACAATTTTTTGTTTTGTCTTCTTTTTTCATCACAGGCTGCCACTAGTGGAAAGTATCTGGACTCTTGTCTGAATATGCTCATAGGCCACTTTGTTCCACCGGAGTGGGTATTGAAAAGACTTTCGCAACTCCGTGTAATCAACCAGAAGATAGACGTTCTTACTCGGGTTCATGAAGCCCTTCTGAAAATCTGTCTTTTGGTTCCTCTTGCTCCCTCGAGATTATTGCCCATGCTCGCCCAGAACATGCCCAAAGCAAACAAAAAGGACCAAGTGAGTCTTTCGTTTTCGACTCTGTAGTGGCAAGCTCATGCTGGCGAAAAAATTTAGCGGAAACAATTTTACCGTCTTGCAGGTGGTAGGGATATTTGTGGAGAACTTATTAAAGTTGGAAAGCAGCACAATCGGACAAGTTGGTGGCAGCATGATTTTTATGATGGTGGTGGAGAGGCTGCGAGATTTGGATGTAAGTACAGAATATGTTTAATACAAATAACGCCATTAAGTAACTTGGTAAGTGAATGATATGCTGTTGTATCCATTTAGTTGGAGATCGATTGGGATGATATTCTACAAGATGACTCTAGTAGAGGCATGTTTGAAATGGAACTTGAAGATGCAGTTGAAGACATTATGAATGAAGGAGACGAGGTAGGCTTAGTGTTTGTTTTGGTTATATATGTACACTTGAGGGTTTTTGGCATCGTCAAAAGTTGCTAGGTTTCTGATATATCTATTACAGCTTCCAGTGGGATCTCAAAATCAAAATACATCTGGTGGAAAGGTTGTTTCTGAGTCTTTGGACAAATTGATGGTCATATCTTTTGATCATCTTGAATCCTGTAAACTTGCTGGTCGTTTGGATCAGGTATGGGACCAAATAATACCTCATTGACAATATGCTTTCCTTCATTTGCACATGAATCTTCATTGCTGATCTGTTTTTAATTAATTGGTTAGGTGTTTGAAAAACTCTTCGAGTCATTTGAGATCTTCATTCTGAATACATACAAATCAAAAGTTTCGCAGGTAGGCCACACAACTATATAACTTTTACATAATTGTGGACCATTATTCATCGTTCACGGTCCACATGAGATGTCTCATGTTTAGACTCACTTTTGCATTCATCTGCAGTTTCTGATGTTCTATGCATGTTCACTGGATCCTGAAAATTGTGGTGTGAAATTTGCCAGTAAGCTGGTGGACATTTTCCTCTCCAGCAGCAAGCCTCGACCTACAAGGCAAGTTTCACTTTCTCCTCTTTGGTCAAAATTATCTCATTCTTTGCATGGTACGCTCTTTTATGTTTTAATAAAACTTGGTTGTGGTTTTGTTTCTCCCCCTTCTTACAACAGGATGAGTGCGGTGGCCTATCTAGCTAGCTACTTGGCTCGTGGAAAGTTTTTGCCGGTTTCGTACGTGGCAAGCATGTTAAAAAGGTTGAAACCGATTGCTGAAATTTTTTACCTCAAACTTATTTGTTTAATATGATGGAAGCTTCAGTCTGTTGCAACACTTATTCTGTTCTGTCTTTTGTGTAAATATTTTAGGTTGGTAGATGAGTGTGCGAATTACTGTAGAACTTGCAATGATGATATTAGGCCTGAAGCACATCAAATTTTCTACTCCGGATGCCAGGTATATGTTGCATTTAATCCCAAGCTCCTCCACTCACAAAGTTTTACATTCAAACGTCGCTATCTCATCCTCCAATATCCTTTTCCAATGTTTAAACCCGTGTTTGATTCTAACTGTGAACACAGGCGATCATGTATGTGCTCTGCTTCCGGATGAGATCCATCCTAGATGTTCCTCGCTTTCGGTCCGAGCTTATACCATTGGAGTCAATTTTAATGCACAAACTAAACCCCCTGATGGTGAGCTATATACTCTGATCCCATCTGTTTTTTCAACTAAGCTCAACTGTTAGTTATTTGGAACTGTTCCGAAGTATGAAACGCGTAATAAGCTTTGTAACCAATTCTGTTTTGAAAATAGGTATGCCTTCCATCCGTAGTTGCAGAGTTCCTTAAACAAGCTAAAGCAGGTGGCCTGTTCGTCGTCTCAGACTCGTTCATTTTCGATGACCTACTTGAGTCTGAACTTTCCCGTGCTTTTGGCGGGTGTGAGAGGCTTGATACATTCTTCCCCTTTGACCCTTGCTTGTTGAAAAGCTCTAACAGGTTCACTATCTTGAACACTTCCTCTGTTTTTTTGCCTGTTCTCGAATAAATCATGAATCTTAAATGGTGGTTTCGTGCTCTTTTTGACTCTGTTTTTTGCGCTTTCTTGGCTGATCTTGAAGCTTTATCTCACGGAATTTCATCTACTGGTCAATGGTGAGACCGACCTATGACGAAGATGATGATGATGAGGACGATGCTGAGATTATTGTGAACGGGGATGAGGAGAGTGATGAAGGGGAGGAGGGTGATCTTGATTACGCCATGAACAAAATGTCCATAACGCCTAAGCACTCTTTTAAGAACAAGATGGAAAGAGACAGACTTATGAAAATGCCTTCCATAATCAGACCTTCTACTAGTCCTGAATCCTTTTGAGTTTTTGGAGAGGGTCCCAATACGCATTTTTGTAGCAATATTTAACGGTGATTTGAATCGACTCATCTTTTTAATATATGGAAACAATGTTTGTTTGTACTAAATGCTTAAATTGTGATTGACCTTTAAGTAAAACTCTATAAACTAAGGGCTTGATTGGTTCACCCGCTATCATCCGCAAACGCAGCTTTTGGGGATGATAGCGGTTATCAGCGTTTGACAAAAATCACAGAAAACGTATTTTACCGTTTTGTATTGCTCCAAATCGTTCAAATTCAAAAGCTGCTCTCCGCTAGCGTTTGCGGTTGCGGATGGACAATAAAAAAAAAAAAAAATTAATAAAAAATAAAAAAAAAAAAAAAAAAAAANAAAAAAAAAAAAATTAATTTTAAAAATAATAAAAATTGATTTAAAATAATATAAAATTGATTTAAAATAATATAAAATATATATAAAATAAATCAGTTAATAAAAAAATTTAATAAATTAAAATTTTTAAAATTAACTATTAA
>OVBI01002200.1:0-22786 GCA_900406495.1 Sisymbrium altissimum | reverse complement strand
AACTGCGACTTCCGAACTTCAAATGCTCAAACGGATGCTAAATCTGAAATCCGCACGAAAAATCGAGTGAGAACGGCCTTCGAACGGTGAAAAAACGGATATTTGGTCAAAAAGTCAAAGTCAACAGAAAAGTCAATGGTCAACCATGACCCAACCAACCCAGACCAAACCCGATTACGCAAACCGGATCCAATTCACTAAACCGAACCGAAATCAATTAACTTAAACCGGAAATTAATTAAACCAAACCGACTGGTCAACGGTCAATGTGGCCAACGGCCAATGGCTTACCTGAGGTTCACCGGCGACGGTGACGGCGCGGCGGCGATGACGGAGGAGGTGGCGGCGCGTGAAGACCTTCTGGAAGTGCTTGGAGGCGCATCGGGGCACGGCTGCAGCTGATCTTCGTGTCTCCGGACTCGTCTCGACATCCTGAATCCGATGGTTGTCTTCAACAGATCTTGATGAAGGGACGACTGATCTTGATAATTACTGAGGATAAACGGCGGTTTCACTTTCTGGCGGATTTATTTCTGTAGAGATTTTTTTTTAGGGTTTTGTGACACATAAACAAAGGAGATGAGGCTTTTATATTAAAAAAAAGAATATCTAAGGTTTTATCATTTCCTGTTGGGTCTTGTTGGGTTTGCGAGTGTGGGCCGTTACAAAAGGATTCCAAATAGTGCTCTAAGAGAAGTAATCTTTCCACTACCTACAAATCCAATAACATTTTCCTTTTTTATCTTCCACGATAAATTGGGTGTTACCAAGAGTTATTTAGTCAAAGAATTCAAATTGTCTCCCATGCATGTAATGTGTCAAAATAAATGGCTGCAACAAAGCTTGTATTCATCTTATTGTCATAACTATGGTATTCAGTAATGAAAGTGATAAATTCCTTTTGATAAGCCTTTTCAAAATCAACCTAAAAAACCAGATAAATAAAGACAAAACAAATAATCAAAACAAAACAGATAAACATAATACAGTTAAAATTAAAACTCTGTATCTCTTTGAGCTGTCTTATATATCTGTAACTTTTCATTCGTCATATATTAAATTTTCATTTCAGTCAAGCCAATGCTATCAAAATATTTTGTAATTGTTCTCACTCCTTGGAAAACAATATCATCAAATAGATCTCTGTAAGTCTTAACATCAAATGGTCCAATAATCTCTCTCGTGGTTAGCTGAAATATTTTAAAAAGTATTAAATTTCACCCAAGAAAATAAGAAATATTGTATGGTATTGAAAAATCTTTATACTCCAACAACACGCATTGAAAACTATCCATCATATTATACCTCGACAACTGATTTAAAAGGAAATAAAGAGAAAACCAATAAGCTAAATCAATTATTATTCGTACCAAAAACAAAGCTAAATCAATTATACTATTAACATAACAAAAAATGGTTCTATCAATAGCAATAAAAAAATATTGCGTGAACTTTTCCGATATGTGCGGTACTTCACCGATGAAGTAACCGACAATGTAGTTGGTCCATAGAGGTTTGGAATACTTGAGGATATCTTCCAGTATTGTAGCCTTGGCTACTCCATCGACAACCTCATACTCGATACGGCTGTTCTGGATTGCAGAGTATTGATCATTAATTAGGTAAAGACTTCAAGGGGACAATTCTTTCGCTGGTGAGGAAAGATGGGACTGTGGAGGGGAGGAATAAGACCGAATCTGAGATACCATGATTGAAGATGGCCAGGGACAAGATGCCTTGAATAAGACGGAAAATGAAAGTTTAGGGGAGAGTCGCCAGAACTGCTGCTAGCTTTTCGTGTGGTTTAAATTTTAATTTATACAAAAACATAATAAAGTTAATAAAAAAATATCGTTTGTCTTTACAATGGATCAAAATTTAATAAACTATGAAATATATTTATATCAAAAATAAAGTTATAACAAATTTCAAATTTTCACATATATAAATATATTTTATCGAGAAAACACTAAATATCAGAAAAATAAATTAAAATTTTCAAAAAAAAAAATAAAAAAGAAGAGAGAAAAAATAAAGTAAAAAACGTGTGAAGTGAATGTGATATCACTTAGGCGACGAATTCCAACTCTCATGGCCATGGTCTTCAACGTCACAATTTTTAATATCCTATATATATAATAGATTAAAATGTTAAAACATATTAGGATACAAAGCGATAACAGAGTCTAAGACATCATCTTATTCAGCCTATATACTCATTGTAAGTCATAACATGATGTTAGAACACAAAATAGATACCTAGTGTGTTTATATAATATTTCCTATTGTTCTCTAAAGAAATGTTACCTCTAGTGTTTTATTTCTTTCTGACGTTTGTACTAGTTGCACAGTCTGCATAATTTAAGACTGGACAACTGGAAATTTTGTAGGCAACAAAAAAATTGATCAGGAAATATGCACCACAAAAACATATATATAATTTTACGCAAAGATAAGTCTTTAACCATTTAACCAAGAAAAACATATCAAAAATGAATAGATGTTGAAATTGCTGAAACTTAAAGAGATTTACCTGCTCTTTTTTTAATTGATAATTATTTTCATATGTTGGCTGTAGAGTGCTTTTTATCTCCCAAACAAATCTTACTTTGGTCTTATGATGCCAAGAAACAATATATATTGTTTTCCAACTGACATACAAGTAAATAAAAATAAGTCATTAAAAGTAATAGAAATATAAATTATTTATATCATAGAGTATTTTTCTACAAAATAATTATAGTGGGAGACATATTATAAATGAGATACACTTTATCTTATTATGGGCAAATAATGGACCAACGTACCCTTCTAATATTGTAAACTTGTTATATTTCAACCAAATATATTAAATAAAAATAAATACAACTAATATAGATAAGAAAAATATCTTCCACGACTAACCAATTTGTCACCTTCGTGCAACCATCAACTTAATTACCACACTTTTATTTCTTCTTTTTCCTTTATTCTTTTTGTTTTAGAAATTTTCATACACCAAAACAAAAGAAATCCAAAATCTCAAAAAATGATCTTTCTTCTCCTCCACCTCTTTATCAATCTCTTTCTCTTTCTTTCGACAGTCTTACCATACTCTCTCTCAAATCCGCCATTGATCAATCTCCACCGCTTTCTCCGATTAGAATGATAACGACTCCAATCCTTACCATTGGACATGAATCTCCTGTATGAACATCTCAGACTCCACCAGTTCACGCGTTGTTGGAATCTCCCTCACCGAAAACATCTCCACGGTTACACCCCATCTGAGCTTGGCTCGTCAATTTACCCCCGCCGTCTTAATCTCCACGATAACAAGCTTTCCAACTCAATCCCTACTCAGTTCTTTAATGCGACGACGCTTCACAGTCTCTTCTTCAACAAAAACAATATCTTCGGTTCTCTTCTGCCATCAATTTGTACCTTCCCATGACCTTAGAACCTCGAGTTGGATGTAAAAGATATTTGAGATAAAATGGATTACATCAATGTTCTCCACAAAAAAGCTGAATGCACAATCATCAGTTTGTTCTAATTAGAGATTGAAAGTGATATCGGATATGGATATCATTTCGGCATTGGAATAGAGCTCGTCGATTTCGCCGAGTTTAGGAAAATTTTTTGTTGGGTGTTAAGTTGAATGTTACGTTAGAGTCATACGCATCCACGGGGACAGGTCTGAGTAAACGCCTACGAATGGACACTGGAAGTCAAACTTGTTCACAAACACTTGACCATGTGGATGCCAAGGAATTTAACATTGATCCTGATAGCTATAGTTTATTATTAGGTATTGAATACAATTACACACATTGACACAAAAATTTGGATGGAAAATTTCTCAACTTAGTGGACACAATATATGGATATTAATATGTAGAGAAACTTAATTGGCTGCTGCCTTGTGGATAATTTACATGACATTTACAAAATAGTTGGTAATTTTAGAAGTATATATAGCAACTTACAAACCTTAAAATTAGTACATAAGGTTAGTAGTACATAAAGTAAGATGATTTGTGTATAAATAAATTATAACAAAATAATGAATGACCAAAAGAAGGGAAATCATAGTTTTGCCTTGAATGATGTCTTTTGCATTAACCATTTATACATCAAGTTGAACTATCAATTTGTTGTCTTACACCCCCATTACATAAACAATGAGTTATACATGCTATCTAATCCACACAACATTGACGATGTAGGAGATATAAGGTGGTCAGCCCCTGCATGATCAATCCCTTCATGGTCAAACCCTTCATCTTCTTCTATTCCATCGATGTCTGATGTTGGCTTAAAACTGAAGACCGATAAGACTCCCCTCTAATGTGTGAAAAAAGTACTCCACAATCTTATGAAAAACTAAAACTAAGAAAAGATTGTCATAATCAAAACACCTATGTGAACCATTTGTAAAATCTGGTAGCAACATCTGGGGGAGATTAGACAGAATTTGGGTGGACAGAGGGAGAGTGGATAGGAGAACAGTGAACAGTGGGAGAATATATATGAAGGTTTGACCCAAACCGTCGGGTGTTTTAGAAACAACCATCGAAGCCTAGGATTATCAGGGGATGAACAAGTTGAACATTAGAGATTAAGGTGTGAAGATTCATGTTCAAATCAATTAATGAAGAGGTATGTGAAATTAATAAGAGAAAATCGTTTAGAGATAGGCCGAATCTGGTTACGGCAGAGTAATCGAATAGCTGTTTAGTTGCCCGGAATTCTTCTTCACCACCAGATTTGCTGGCCGGTGACAAGAAGGAGGGAGACTTCTTAAATCAAACACTGAAGATGTGAGATTACGTGGCTTTATCACCGGAAACGAAACTTGGAGTTAATTTGTATTTGCCGTCGAGATCCAAAATTAACCGGTTCAAAGCAAAGAGAGGCATAGCAGATAATTATAATTAGGGTTTTTACTTTCTGAAAGGGAAAGATGAAAAAAAACAAAAGAAGTGATAAAGGGTAAGGGTAAACGATTTAGTTAACTCTGGTTTAAGGGTTATTTAGATAATTCACATGCCAAAAGTGTGTGGCAACCAAAAATTGTCTCTTATATTATTTTCTGGCCTAGAAGTATCCGAGAGTACGAAGCTCTCTAGAAATATATAACCTTTTGTCACTAAAGTACATATATATTATATAACTAGATAAAGATCCGCCTATTATGCGGGTAAAAATTAAAAATTAATATAAAATTTTTTGTTAAATTATTCAAAAAATATTTTTTTATAACCCTTAGTTAACAAATCTAAAAAATTACGGATCAAAATTTAAATAATTTTTTTATTTACAATTTAGAATAAAGATTTATCTGATATGTGGATAAAAACTATTTAAAATTTACAATTGCTAACTCGCGCAATTAAAATCTATATATTTAAATTTAATATTAAGATTCATGTTAAGTTATCTAAAATTATATTTTATATTTCGCATACATTTATTTATAAGTGATTGTTTCTAATTTTTTGGGGTTTTCACATACATTTATATATAGGTGATTGTTTCTAATTTTTTGGGGTTATGATTTTTTAAAAAGGTAATTCTTGTTAAATTATTCAAAAAATATTTTTTATAACCCTTAGTTAACAAATCTAAAAAATTACGGACCAAAACTAAAATAACTTTTTTATTTACAATTTAGAATAAAGATTTGTGTGATATGTGGATAAAAAAAACTAATTAAAATCTACAATTGATAACTCGCGTAATTAAAATTTATATATTTAAATTTAATATTAAGATTCATGTTAAGTTATCCAAAATTATATTTTATATTTCGCATATATTTTTGTATATAGGTGGTTTGTTTTCTAATTTTTGGGGGTTTTCGCATATATTTATATATAGGTGATTGTTTCTAAGTTTTTGGGGTTATGATTTTTTTAAAAAGGTAAATTACCTTTTCAGTTACTTTTAATCCTTTTTGGTTTATAATTTTCTTTTTTTAAAAAGGTAAATTACCTTTTTTATTACTTTAATCCTTTTTAGTTTATAATTTACTTCTTTAAAAATGTAAACATTTTTTTTATAATTGACTTTTTTTTAAATGGTAATTTACTTTTTCGATTACTAACTTTTATAATTTTTCTTTTTTCTATAATTAATAATTTTATAACTTTTTATATAATAATTTATTTTTTAGATTATTTCCTTTTATAATTTTTCTTTTTTTTGTAATTAGTAATTTTATAATTTTATATTTTGACACTTGCCACTTGTCAAAATCTTATTAATTATTAACTTTAAAAATTCAACTTTATATAGTAAGATATAATAAATATAAACGTGAAGTATGCGGGTGTAGTAAGAGCATGATTAACGCTAGAAACTTAAATTAGAATCTTACATATTATTTATTAATTGAAAAAAGAGAGAAAGATCAAAAAAATTGTTTCAATCGAGGTTTTTTTTTTTTTCTGTCATTGAAATGACACGTAGCATAGTAGAAACGTTTCTTCTGTGTCTTCGTTAAGCTACGTTTCTAATTGTTTTCTTTTCTCCTTTATTATTTTAATATTTAAATAATATTAAGATACTTTTAAAAATTTAGCGATAATGATGGTCTAACGAAGTAGAAATAGTTTTTCTAGACTGAAAACACAATTGGTAAAATGAAATAACAGAGGTGTTTCTAGGTGGCTTTCCAGATGCACTCTTTGTATTTATCTCCTTTCTAGTGCATCGTCTGAAAGAAGATGAGTTTGAGGGATGTGAAACTTAATCACCTACTGATTTACTAAATTTAACCTAAAATTTTGATTGAGCGGAACCACTTTACTGATTTTGTATTCTACTCAGAGATTTTCCAAGATCTGTTGGAGACAATGGAACTGTCTTTTTTTTTTTGTCTCTAGATGGCATACCGTTTTCCGAAAACTTGAGAAAACCCCATCTAACAATGGATTCTATCACGAGTTTGCTTATGATAATCATGACTCATGAAGCATGATATAGTTCTCAGTTTCCGTCTCACACGAATTGATAGTGAATAAGGAAGAAAGCTTGACTACAAAAGGAGAGAGGAAGCAGGGAAGATGAGTACACGTTGTTGGAATGAGAAACTAATGCATCTTTGAGTCTTTGCCGTAATCAAAAAGAGACGAGGCTGCACAAAGAAGTGATATCGATGATACTCTTTTCCATTTTTTTTTTTGAAAGCTGATGTCATAAAGGTTAGTGCTGCTGTGGTCGAGATGTAACTGAACTTTGATATAATAGCTCATAATAGTAGACTAGTTACTATCAATATTGTAATTGTTAAACAAGTTACCATCATAAATGTTTCCGTAATCGAAACTTTTTCTAATCAACATTATAATTAAGTATAGTAATGTTTTCATAACTTCAAAACTACAATGGTCTTAGATTCAGTTTTAGTTGAATTGGAGCTTCAGTTTCAACAAAAACAAAATGTCGAATTGCACTTCAAAAGCTGTTATTAGTGTAATCATAACAAGTACTAGTCAAAGACTCAAACCAATAAACTAATTAGATATTACCATTAAATAATGCATCAAATTCTAGAAAGTTAACAGAGTTAACATATGAGAGAGTGGAAGTCGTTAATTTCAGGTATACAACTTAGAGATAAATTATACAAACCTGAACTGCACATTATAGATATATTATATAATCCTAGAAGCAAACCTGATAAAATGTTAAATCCACTTTAAATACACAAGCTCTCTCAAGACATGCAAATGCACCAACTTCCCTGGACAATATAAAAACCAGTTATTTAGCATCACTTGGCTTTACATACAAAGCCTGAAAAGAAAAGAGTTAACCAACCTTAGTGATGATCAAGTATCATGAGACTGATCTTTCTCGATGAAGTCCAACGCCTGGTCCTTTGAAATAACTTTCACAATACTCACTCTGTTCTTATGAAATACTCCATATATCTTATCCGCAACTTTCACAAGCTCGGGACGGAAAGTTGTGGTTATGAACTGCGTGCTTACGCTGTCATCAGCTAAACCACGAATCATGTCTGATAAATTTTTTGGTTAAGAAATCAAAACGTCGAAATACAGCATGCTACTGAGGGGAACAAACTTTTGTGCATATGCGAGAAACTGAGAAAGTTGCAGTAAAAGAAGAAAATTAGATCGAAAAGGATACTGCCAACAGCAGTTCGATACTGAGGATCAAGTGCCGCATCAATCTCATCAAAAAGATAAAATGGTGCAGGATCACATCGCTGGATGGCAAAGATTAAGGCGAGAGCAACAACGGTCTTTTGGCCTCCCGACAATTGTTTCATTGATTGTGTCTCCCCTTGACCAGTGAACGAGACCTACCAAACAAATGTGAAATGTGATCAGCATGCAAACTAGAAAAGGGATATGGGATGCACCGTTCTTAATATGAACTGTCAACGAGTCTTTTTCTACCTTCACTTTTACACCAAGGTACTTCTCAACCCTTCCCTCTGTATCAGCTTCACGACCCCCATCATCGTCATCATCTTCGTCGTCATGATCACGGTCCTGTATATGCACCCAAAATGTTTCATGTCCACCAAATTGATTAGTTCGAAGATCACAAAAAGCTGTAACAGAAGAAATAATCATCCAACAGGACAACATTCAGATGTAGTTTTAGTTTAGTCCTAGGTGGAGAGTCTGGAGACAATGGAAGGTAAGTGAAAGTCAGCATGAACACAAAACACATCAGACACAATGAAATACCAGGCATATACTTCCACACGTAAGGTTAACTAGAAAACATCTGCATATAGCTTGTCAATAACATTTATCTCGTTCTGTTGTACTCTGAATTTTAGTTAACCATTTGACAGTGAAAACTCACAAGGGATTAAACTAAATAGAAGATAGAGAGAAAAGAATGTTATCAAGGAAAGCAGAAACATGCCTTTTTCTTCGTCATGACAAGGTGACCATGTCCACCTTGCACAAGCTGAGAGAATACTTCCCGGAAGTTGCGTGCAACACCTTTGAAAGTACGCTCTATAGATTCATCTTTCCGCTGATCCAGAACTGTTATCAGTTCTTTAATTTTCTGCAGAATCGTCAAATGTGTCAGTCAACTTCGACTTTCTACATAGAATTCAGTAAAGAGCATGACGCCTCCCATTATTTTACCTCATCTCCTGCATCAAGCTCTGCTTGCCGTTTCTGAAGTTCTTCTCGCTGCTCTGTGAAATTGACATATTGATCAAGCGCTTTCTTGTTAACATGGCTGAACTGTTGCAGCTGTTCACTGCATCGGTGTAGCATCTTCTGCAGCTCCTTGACATTTTTTCGTTTATACCTATAATATACCATAATAGCTTATACATATGATAGCACTCCTAGGAGAAAAATCAAGTGAAAAGTAGGCTTGGCTGGATGCAAACATACGAGTCAAAAGCTTCCGATGACAATGGACCCAATCCCCTAATCTTCTTCGTATACTCCTCTTGCTTAGCAAGGAGTGTGTTGCGAAGGCTGAATAGTTCCTCCAGCCTTTTATTTGCATCTTGCACTGTCATATCACAATCATCTTGCAATGTCTGAGAGAACAAGACATTTTGTCAGATACCTATAGGAAAAGCGATATTCTCTTAAATTACAGATAATATTATTACCTTTAACTTCGCTTTCTCATCTTTAATTTTTTTGACCTGCTTAGTCTTCTCATCAATGCTTCGACAGAGACCTAAACCCATGAAATGGCAGTGAGTTACTAGTCCAAATAGTAAAAGACAGCTTCAAACAATGTAAAGAAATGTATCAGTGTTTGGCGCTCACTTTCGAGCTCGTTTGTGACCTCTTCAACCAACAATTTTGCATCATCAAGTTCTTGTGTTTTTAAGCTAGCTGAACTAGGCAAACTATCATCCTCGATGGAAGCTATAGTAGCCTGCAACTCATTTATTCTCCTCTTTAAGTTGGTAGACAGGTTAGTCTCCAACTCTGCCTTTCTTGTCTCCCTCTGTATCCATTATAATGCACATAAATCAGGCATTAGAAATCAGATATTATAAACTCAAACGACAAAGCAAACATTCAAGTATTTTCCAACCTCAATGCGATCTGTCTTGAATGCAATAAGTTTTTCCTTAAGATCCTTAATTTCTGGGTTTAATCGTGATAATTGCTCCCTTTCTTCTGGGGTAAGGTGATCCACAAGTTCCGTTCCCATTTCAGCTTCCTTCGTGGCCATGCTAGATCTTAGCTGTTCAATTTGTGTTCTAATATCACCTAGTGATTTCTCCTGCAAACAGATGAAGAAATATATTTAACTCTGATGGCCGCTCAAAAAATGAATCAAAACAAAAAAGGCATAAAAGGAATGAAACCTTATTTTCAAGGGCTTTATGTATAGCATGTTTCTGCTTATTCGCGTTAGCTATCTCTTGCTTCAGTTGCTCCACCTGTAATTTGCTATGCGTCCAGTCTGCTTCAAGTCTCTGCTGCTCAGTAACAAGCTGTGTGATCTGCTGATCTATCAGTGAGAAATGTTAAGTAAAACGCTTTGAATGGAGAATTGTTGGCATGGAAATGGAAAGACAAAAAAACAGAGAAGTCATCAGAAAGCGAAAATGCAATCAAAAGTAAACCAAAGTAAGTTATGGAAAGGATATCTTGCAGCTCTCTTCTAACATCCTCCAACACCTTCTCCTTCGTATCTATAGACTTTGTATTTTGTATTATGGTATTCATGAATCTCAATTTTGACCGCCTGTGATCATAAAATCCACCGGTCATGCCACCCTTTCTGCTCACCTGATCACCTGTCATGGCACACCAGAAGCGTCATATACCAAATACAAGTCAATTAGGAAGTATAGTAAATATAAATGCATTTTCAGTTCCAACCTTCTAAAGTTATGCAATCCAAGCCATCGCTCTTAGCAACTCTTGTTGCCACATTCAGATCACGACATACTACTGTTCTACCGAAAACCTACATCAAGATACGTTAAGATATACTGAATTAATAAACACAAAAGTCGAATTGTTCCATCGAAGGTGCATATGAGTCTAAATAAGTGGGCCATATGAGGACAGAAAACCACATAATTTAGCTCAAAAAGTGACAAGAAATAGCGTAAAGGCGGTCGACAGAGAGCAAGAGGACACCTGGCCAAATGCTGGTGCAAATCTGGAGTCGAACTTCAATCTTCTTAGCAGTGGTATTGCATCAGAACTTTGTGGATAGTTTACGTGAGGCGCCTTTACCCGATTCAAAGGTATGAAGGTCACCCGTCCACCCTTTCGAGCATTCAGTTGTCTAATTATCTTGGTTGAAATCTCATCATTCTCAACTACCACGTGAAATAGGCTGTTCATAGAACACAGATGAAGAGAGCCAAAAAATGAGCAGTGTGATAATTGTAGCGGTGACATAAGTATTAGCAAGTTTTCAACATACCTGTTTCCAGCAGTGACTTCAACTGCAGTGAAAAACTTTTCCTCGCAATCAACCAACTCAACAAGTGGTCCAAATACTCCATTGATCCTATACTCAGAGCAAATCCGTTTAATAGAGCTCAGCCCTCGCCTTACATCCTGAGACAATGAATCAGCTTAATTACGAGAAGTGAAAATGGCCAACAAATTACTTCGAACTATCAGAGATGTATCTACGCTAAAGAAGTATGGATGGATCTAATGCATCAACTAGTCTCGAAGATTAACATTTTCCCACCATATTATTGTCAGCAACAAGAAAAGGGATACCAAAGCAAATCGACCACTTACTCCTGGAGTTGCATGATCAAGGTTTTTCTTTGCCCTTTCAAGTTCCGTTTTCAACTTCTCAATTTCAGAAGATAGTTGACTTTCTTCTCCCCATTTTTCCCTGTGTTAACAAATCTTCTGTTATAATAAAATAAAATTGCCTACTATACTTACAGGCATGGGAACAGCAGCAATACTTACTTTCTTTTTCTCTGTTCTTCATCTCTCTCCCTCTTTTTAATATTGAATTGTTCATGAGACTTGGCAATGTGAGATTCCAGTTCACCAATTTCAACTTCATTTCTCTTTATGCGTGCATCATGCTCTGTCAAATCAGTATTGAGGCGAAAAATTTCATCCTGGATTTTTTGCTCCTACAACAGGCGAAACATGCATATGAAACTGATTCCATTTCTCAGCCGCAAAACATGAAATTATAGAACACAAGATTTGGCAAATTTTCCATTCCTGCGACAGAAGAACATAACTATGCTATGATGCATCTTCCATATTCAATAACGCAAACTCACTTGAACCATATTTGAGTCTAGAACACGCTTGAGATCTTCGATTTCCTTCCGGAGCCATTTGTCTCGAGCAGCCTTACTTGAGAACTGAGTTGCACGACCCTGTTTCTGATAAAGAATGCTAAGCTTCTTTTCCAGCTCCATGATTCTGTAGAAAAAAAAACCATAAACAGTAGGAGTTAAGAAAATGAAATTTCCTGCATCACCCAAAATTATTTTTTAAGGGTATCAATACTATTGCTTCCATCAAGCACGAGGGCTAGATCAACCTCCACTTTTTCAGCATAAAGAAAGCCTGCTTCTTGATGTCCATGTTGCACTAACATTATATAGGCTTACCTTTTTGTTGTCTGCTTCTCCTTGTCAACTTGACTTTCATACAGAGGATTAATCGCCTCTAGTTCCTTCAAAGAATCCTGCATTTCTCTCTCCACCATACTAAGCTGCTCAAGGGCGTCATTCTGAAAGACAGTACTTTATTAGTGCACATTATACATAAATAGAAAACCAAAGGTTCATTTGCAGTATATAAAACTATAAATGCATACTGAGTACACCTCTTTCCCAACGTTTCTGTACAAATATGAGTATCAGCTTGTGTGACCAAATGTGGCGCCATCAAATTAATAGTACCTTAGACTGGATATTTCCGGCAATCCGTTCCTTAAAGTCATTCTCATCAAGCTCCAGTTTTGTCTTCTTCTTTATCGCTTCAGTTTTTCGTGCTTCAACAGTTTCTTTCTCCTTGTTCAATGTCTGAAGCTCCTTTGTTAGTCCTTTCAGCGACTCATCTAAGCTCCTGGACTCGTCCTGGGCCTTCTCAACTCTATCATACATTTTTGTAGACTCTTCAGATGCCTTAGTTCTTGCAACTTCTACCTGGATCACGACATAAAATGCAAGTGATGAGTGAACCAATCAAATAATATTTGCTAAAAGAAGAGCATAGAAGCGCAGAGTCTGGTAGAAAGTAGCAACATCAAGTTCACTGGAAAAAACTAGAAAGACAACGTTGGAAACATGTGCCTAATTTTATTGGCTAACCTGTTCTAGTTTCTCTCTTGTATCGTGAAGCTCTTTGTCGTAGATGGTGTATTCCAATGATTTTCTCTGCTTATCAAGTTGTTGATATTTTCTGAGTTCCTCTTTCTCTTCGTCCAATTCCCTTAGTCTTTCATCCAAGTATTGGACAACTTGAATGATCTGCTTTCTTTTATTCCCTGAAAGACAAGTCATTCGGCTGTATTAGATTTTTAAGGTACCATATTTGACAATTAAAGAGGATCCACGGGTACTGATCACTTGCCTGTATCCTGCATAATTTTTAAACTCTCACGGCGTCTTTCCTCATAAACACGGGTACCACCAATCTCTTTCAGTAGATCCAGCCGTTCTGGATCTTTCATCAGTGTCAATGACGCTATCTACAAACGAACCACAAAAATTTGTTAGCCCACATAAGCTTCTCTAATGTGCTTGGAAACAAAAGATTAATCCACGTATGTTTTCTCTTGCAGGAGCTTACCTTTCCTTGTTGAACAACATAGTAAGGATTAGAACGGGAAAACCCAGCACTCTCCAGTAAATTCATAACTTCATTTTTTCTGCAAATTTAGTTAAATAACGTTTCACCCATCCACAAAACAGACCAATGGAAAAGAGTGTGCAACCGTCAAAAAAAAAAAAGTACGTACGTAATGTGTTTCGCGTCCAAGAAATATTCATCCTTCTTCAAACCAATTGTTCGGCGCAAACGAATTTCTTCCTTATCAACCTAGTGGAGAAGCATAAGACACAGATCAGACGACAAATGAAACGTACCATCTTTGAAAGTACGGCTACAATATACATATCACTCCAAAAGGTTACTTTGACCTACAGATAGCCAAGAAAATAATGACGTTTCATGAAACCTATATGGCACTTCAAATCTAAGTGATTGACATGAAGCCGTGAGATAACCTATAACAACCTGAACACTAGACTAAAAAATGAGGGACCTAATATTTCCAAGCTTAGTAACAGTCTTCCATATTTCAGCTGACAGAAATATTGAACACAATCTCCACAAACGGAATCTCCACAATCTTCCAGATCTTCAGAAAGAACAAGGTGTAGGCAACGGAATTATTACCGGGATACGATTGTCAGAATTATCAAAGACAATCTCCACAAACGCAGATCCAACTTGATGACCAGCACCTTCCTGTCCAAAACAACAGACTCGGAATTAGTTACAGAATCATAAATGATACCATGAGATTCACTCAACAGAGCCCTTTCGAAATCAGAAGCAAAACTTGTGAACATACATGGAGTAACGCATGCCTATCTTCATTCCGCAGATTCTGGAAAATATCACTCAACACAAAACGAATCGCTGCATGCAAAACCAAAAAAAAGAAGATAGTCAATCATAACTAAAAAACCGTACAAGCTTTCTTTTCTACATACAAAGAAAAAACAAACGTGTATTAAAGAAGATAATCAATAAGCTAAAAAATCTCACCGTGAAAGAAGTTACTTTTCCCAGACCCATTGGCTCCAACTGCATTATATAATATAATACCAAAACACAAATCGAACAACAAAGTTTAGACTTCAATCAAACATAAAGATTTTAAACAAACGCTTTAAAATTCAATCCCTAAACAAAAAGAGAAACCGAACTCCAACGGCCAAAGATTAACTGAAACAACAAATATAATACCAAAACATAAATCGAACAACAAAGTTTAGACTTCAATCAAACATAAAGATTTTAAACAAACGCTTCAAAATTCAATCCCTAAACAAAAGGAAAGAGCGAACTCCAACGGCCAAAGATTAACTGAAACAACAAATATAATACCAAAACATAAATCGAACAACAAAGTTTAGACTTCAGTCAAACATAAAGATTTGAAACAAATGCTAATCAAATTCAATCCCTAAACAAAAGGAAAGAGCGAACTCCAACGACCAAAGAGTAACTGAAAAACAAAATATATGATAAGATCAACAAATATAATACCAAAACGCAAATCGAACAACAGAGTTTAGACTTCAATCAAACATAAAGATGTTAAACAAATGCTAATCAAATTCAATCCCTAAACAAAAGGAAAGAGCGAACTCCAACGGCCAAAGATTCACTGAAACAACAAATATAATACCAAAAGACAGATTGAACAACAAAGTTTGGACTTCAATCAAACCTAAAGATCTTAAACAAACGCTTTAAAATTCAATCCCTAAACAAAAGAAAAGTACGAACTCCAACGGCCAAAGATTCACTGAAACAACAAAATATCAAAAGACAGAATGAACAACAAGATTTCACTTCAATTGAATATGAAGATTAAACAAATGCTTATCTAAATTCAATCCCTAAACTAAAGAGCGAACTCTAACGGCCAAAGATTAAATCAAGATCCGTTACTAAAGAGAGACATATACCAACACAGTTAACTTTGGGGCTGAAATCCTCAGTAGCAATTTGTTCTTTGTAACTCTTGAATCCTTCGATTATAACCTTCCACAAAACCAAATCCCAAACCGGAAATTCAATACAGATTTTAAAAAAGCAGTTACGAATTACAATTAAGAGGAAGTAAGAAGTCCGTACCAGCTTAATAAACATAGCGGAAGAGTCAGTTAGATACTCCCAACCTGTTGTAATTAAACCACAGAGATTAGTAGGTTATGAGAGAGCATCGGAAACCCTAATTACGCTGTGCAATTCAATGTTGAATTCTAGGGTTTTTTTTTGTTTGTTAATTGAGTAGATCGAAGGGAGATTAGTAATAGGAAGAAAAGGTACTTACGGAAACAGTTTGTTCTCAGAGAGAGAAGAGTGATGGAGGAAACATGAGAGCTGGGGAGTTGGGGGAAAATAAAAATGGAGGCAAAGTTGGAGAAAAATGACCGGGAAAAAAGATTTAGCCGAAAACACTAAGGACCGAAACAGAAATGATGGTAGTAGCGCAATTTCAGCCAAATGCAATTTTTTCTTTTTGGGTGTTGGTCTAACTCCGGAGGAAAATAAAAATATATATCTATATAAATATATCCGTTTCAATTGATGTTTATTTTGTGTCAAATTCTATAAATACCGATCGGTTTTGGATAATTTGATTCTAAAGATTTATGATTTAATGGGTATTAAAAAATTTTAGTTCAATTCCGATTTGGTTTCTGTTGGTTTTGGACTGGTTCGGATATATACTATGAGGAATCGTAAAATATCTAAAAAAATTTAGTTCTTAAACGTTTCCGGTTACATTTTAAAAAATTGGGTAAAATATTGTTATTTCAGATATAAATACCGAAAAAAAGTTTTTGAGTACCGAAATATTTTCAAATATTATTTTGGATACAAATTTGCTATTTTAAAAAAAAAATACTAAAAAATCCGGTTCCTTATTTTGGTTCTGGATATATAGTTAAAATAACATTAGACATACTCAAATCATAAACTATTAACGGATAAATATATATACTCTTGGTTATTCGGTTCTGGATAGGAACCAAAACCGAAACAATATCTGTGGATACCAAATCTAGAATCTGACTGGTACTTTTGAGAGGATCCGGAACCAAATAGAACAAGAAATTTTGAGTCGTTTCTAGTTCGAGTATTCGGTTCCGGATCTTATGCTCAGTACTATTGATAACAATGAATTAAAATATAAATTATGGTTTTAGTTTAGGGTTTGAATTAGTAAAAGTAGTTTAGACAGTGTAGATCAAATCATGTAGAGTATACAGATCAAATAGAATAAGTATAAATTATGTAAATTATATGAGATAAGTACAGATTAAGCTGAATAATGATTCTATTAAATAAATTAGAATTATAAAAGCGATCAAATATCTAAATAGTAAAAATATATAAATTGATAATCATATATAAAAATATTAAGCACAAAATATCTAATACAAAATTAAAAAATTATTAATGAAGAGTATTTTATGTGCTTATAACATATATGCTATGTATTCTTTGATGTTTGAATAAAAGAAAATTATTTTTTTTTTAAATAGAGATAATTACAATTATTGAAAATCTAGAGAATGAATGTATAAAAGGATTGATGAAGAAATTTGTAATATTTCAGCGAAATTTACAAATCATATGGAACAGTTAATAGATTTGTCACTAATTAGCCGATACCACAAAATAATGGTAGTAAGTTTTACTTCCCTTATAATTCATGCAAAATGGAATCATCTATATAGTCAATGATTTTTTTTTTGGTCAAGAGATTTCATTAAGGTAACAAGAGTCACTCTCCATTCAAGGAGTATACAACAAGAATACTCATAGCCAACATAAACCAAGCGTTGGTCAACAATTTGCTCAAGCCAAAGACAAAGATAAAATTACAATACTTAAATCTAAAAGATAGGGGTGAAGTGAGAAACATGACCAATACATTCTTCGAAATATATCCTTTAAAAAAGGTAGCCTCCTTAGAGTTTTGACAGCTCCGAATTAGTTCACCACGAGACAAACATGTCTTAAGGGACACTTTAAACCTTGAAAATATTTCACTAACACAATAAACCTTCAAATTAAAAATATTAACATATTAAACCTCCAAATTGGCTTTTTAATGTGTGCTGTCAAAATATATGATGGCACTGTTCATATCCATTAAATAATTAATGACGTGACATTAAAATTTATTTTTTATTTGAAAACATTAAGAGAAAAGAAAATTATGTACAATTAAACCTCTATATAAGAAGATACTAATGTGTGGTATAGCCTATGAATTTGAGAGATAGATATCTTTAGATTTTTTAGTTATTTTTCCTAAAGTGAATAAGAGAGTTATTCTTATTCTTGTGTCTTCTCTATACTTTCATTCGCTAGATCTTTTGCAGATAGTGTACAATTGAATATGGTCTTAAAAATCCATAAATTTGTTCTTGATTATCTGAAAAGTAAAGCATTTGCTCCACATTTCGATTTTTAATCATGCAGATCTATCTTTGGTTTATTCGAATTGAGAATCATGGACCTATTCATTCTGTTTTGGTGTAACCTTTGTGTGATGTTTCTCTTTTGTTTTTTTTTTTTTTGTAACGAATCACAAAACCAGAGTGGATATTGTGCTCAAAATAACAATTCTGATATATGTTGTGCAAGCGAGCATTTTCTCCTTAACCTTTATTCACAACTTGACAATATCTATCAGGTGTCTAAATTGATTACTTAATTAGAGGCTACAAAACTTTTTATTCGTTACTTTCTTTCCACTTCATATTACTTTCTTAAACCTCAACCATAAATTAAATTAAGTTTTGTTTCTCTGTTGTCTATTTTTGTTAATGACTCCGGCTCTTTCCGAAATCTGTTATGATTCTTATGTGATCGGATGAATTCTTTGAGTTCAAAAATCTGATGATAAACCTGGTGATAAAATACATTCAGCGATAAAATACATATTGTCAAAGTAAGACATGGTTATAACTTCTTAGATAACTACCAGAATTATTTTTTCTTAGTAACACATATTGATGTGTTCTAGAAAATTTATTAAGTCAAACAAGTTTATTATTTTTTAATTCTCTTTAACTGCTCTCCGTAGCAATACACTTTCTTTTTATTATTTATAGCATTGCTTGTATCAAGCTAAAAGATACTCATATTTTTCCCGTCTTTCTTTTTAGTTGCCAATAAAAAAATTGTTTATATATGTTAGTACTAAATTGATGAAGGAAAAGCTTGCAATAATGATATGACTATGGGTTATTTTTTAGTTTTGTATTGAGTTTATGTTATTTAGATTCATAAATAGTTAACCAAATACAATTTACATAAAAATTTGGATCAAACTTTTTAGGTTTTAGAATAGGTCTAGGTTGTTTAGATTAGATAATTTTGACCAAAACCAAACCAAATCTAATTTTATATGTGATGTTTAGGTTTTAGATTGGATTCAAATTATTTAGATTATTTAATTATTAAAATTTATACAAATGTATAAATTAAAGTTTGAAAATCAGTTTAATAAATAATTGTATCTTTCAAAAAGATATAAAATCTCTATTGAAATAGCGTTTCTTTTATATTATATTAAAAAAATAAAATTATATTTTACATATGTTTTCAAAATTAAAGATTTTACATTTATATTTATTAACATCTATTAATAATATATTAGTGTGTAAAAACTAAAAAATTTATTTAGATATTTTAGTTACTTAAATACCAACCCAAATAATCCGAACCAAAATTTATAAAAAATAATATATCTAAATTTGTTTTGGAGAAATTGATGGAAAATTAGTGAACCAAATGTGAAAAATATAGTATTGAATAGTTATGATTATGGTATTCAAAAATATTTATAATAGATAATGCAAATGTAGAAATGTAATATTTGTTGTTGTTTTAATAATGAACAGTTGAAATGATTTACATTATATTATTTAGAGATTAACATTTTTCGTAACACTGAATTGCAAAATCATATACAAGGCATAATAGTGAAATACTCCAATGATGTAGTAGCTAAAGATGTTTTAAAAATATAAACTGCTGTAACTGTCTATCTAATTGATAAATTGGTTTTTATAATAATATATGATAAGGTAAGATCTTACATTTTGAGTAAACTTAAATATTTTTTTTTTTTAAATTAATCTTATGTTAAATTTTTATTGAGATGAAGAGGTCCAAAGTCTTTATTGCTACAAACTAAATATTGAAGATGTTCAATGTGTCTCTCTAAACAAGATTAAAGTACTAAATCGTGAATGTAATAGTAAATATTATTAATTTATCTAAATTTAGTACTAAATTGATGAAGAAAAATCTTGGAATAATAATATAACAATGGGTTATTTTTTAGTTTTGTAATAAGTTTATATATGTTATTTAGATTCATAAATATTTAACCAAATACAATTTATATAAAAATTTGGATCAAACTTTTTAGGGTTTAGAATAGGTATAAGTTGTTTGGATTAGATAATTTTTGACCAAAACAAAACTAAATCTAATTTTATCTGTGATGTTTAAGTTTTAGATTGAATTCAGATTATTTAAATTATTTTATTATTAAAATATCTACAAATATATAAATTAAAGTTTGAAAATCAGTTTAATTTTGTCTATCAAAAAGATATAGAATCTCTATTGAAATAACGTTTATTTTATATTATATTAAAAAAATAAAATTATATTTTACATATACTTTCAAAATTAAAGTTTTTACATTTATATTTATTAAAATCTATTAATAATATATTAGTGTGTAAAATATAACATTTTTATTTAGATTTTTTAGTTACTTAAATACCGACCCAAATAATCCAAACTAAAATTTATAAAAAAATATAATATCTAAATTTACTAAATATGAAAAATATATTATTGAATAATTATGATTATGGTATTGAAAAATATTCATTATGGATAATGCAAATGTAAAAACGTAATATTTGTTGTTGTTTTAATAGTGAACAATTGCAATGGTTTCCATTATGTTATTTAGAGATTAACATATTGGGATACTTACTTAAATGTGTCCTTATTTGGAGTCAAATAGAATTCTAGGCCCCTTTTCTTATCTCTCCAACCCAAACCAATTTATGCCCATCAAACCCTATTCTTTCATAAATAATCACGAAAATGCAATTACTTTATTTATTCACGATATTGCAATTGCCATCAATTTTTGCAACCACCATTAACAACCAAATTTGAAGCTCTAAATGCGTCAACCACCTAAATATGAGCTATAAAAGCACACCCATTGCTCTCACAACATCATTTTCTTCAATCTCCCATCCATTTTCATCCCAAAAACTCCATAATTTTCATTTTGAAAATTTAAAATGCTTCCATATTGTCATATGTAGTGATTCTTCCATCAATAACGGCTGGGCATCTGCAGTGGTGATTATATTCGACGTTCTGTGCGCTTCGCGAAGCTAAAAAAACCAGTCACAAGGTCAATATTCAGTTTCTTCATCGATTTCATATCTGTTTCGCGAAAGTAGACTTCACTCGAAGTTTACTCAAATGCAGTCTGCGGATGAAGTCTAACATAGCTTAGTTTTGCATTTAAAATTTTTATGGGATTTCGTGTCGTAGACTTGAAGTCTACCATATTTCATGTGAAAACAAAAAAATTAGGCGGAGACTTAACAAGAAGTTTACTCGAAGTAGACTTCGGGTGAAGTCTACTGGGGTTTAGTTTTGTATTTAACCACGACAAAGACTTTATAGATGTCTACGTCAGACGTCCAGTCGGCGGCTTTAAGGTCGACCAAATAATTGAGTTTCGGAGTAGACTTCAGGTGAAGTCTACCGGGACTACTTTTGCATGTGACTAAATGTTAAAACATTGACCGGAAAAATCATTTAATTTTTTTTGGTCAACGAAACATTCATTGCGATAGACTTCAGGTGAAGTCTACTAGTAGACTTCACCTGAAGTCTATTACGAAAAGTCAAAGTTGGTCAATTGCAAAAATAAACCACATAGAAGTCTACTTTATCTAGTAGAAACTTTCTGAGTAGACTTCTCTGTGAAGTCTACTTTCCGAGTAGACTTCTCCGTGAAGTCTACTTTCCGAGTAGACTTCTCCGTGAAGTCTACTTTGACTAGAGAAGTCTACCTTAAAACGTAAATGCAAAACTAGACCCCGGTAGACTTCGGGTGAAGTCTACTTTTGGCGGCGAAGTCTACTTATGACGGTGTAGTCTACTCGAAATTTTGATGGAAATGCAAAACTGTCCATGAATTTAACGAAGGAAGACTTCACCCGAAGTCTACTAATTTTAGTAGACTTCGGGTGAAGTCTTCCTTAGTTAAAGTGTAATTGCAAAAATAGGCCACCCGTGGAGATTTCACATGATGTCTACTGATGTAGACGTCCCGCTTAAGTCTAACTGTTCGACTTTATGGAGAAGTCTGTAGTTTTAAAAATGCAATTACAGCAAACATAAAAATGAATTTTGAAGATTTTCTTTGTCATGGGTGTTGGTTAGGTTATGTCTTAGCCACTGTGTGAGTTTGGCATTATTTGAAGTAATATTGATGAAACAATAAAGCTTTTGGGTTTTTTAGGCAGTTAGGTCATTAGTAATAGACGTCTATCTGGTGTCTCTTTGTTTGACTTTGACAAGAAGTCTGTATTTTTAAAAATGCAATTACAGCGAAATATGATGAATTTTGAAGATTTTCTTTGGCACAGGTCTGGGTTAGGTTATTTATTAGCCACTGTGTGAGTTTGGCATTATTTGAAGTAATATTGATGGAGTAGTCAAGCTTTTGGTGTTTTTAGGCAGTTAGGTCATTAGAAGTAGACTTCTACAGATTGTCTCTTTGTTCGACCTTAAACAGAAGTCTGTATGTTATTTTTGATTTTTAATGGGTTTTTTTTTGTTTATCTTGGCAGGAGATAGTGCAAATACCGGTTGTTTTTGGAGAATGGATGAAGAAAAAAGGGTCTTGGTATTTTGTTGTCGATAGACGCAAAGGGTGGAGAATGTTTATGTTCAGTGATGGGTGTACATACTCTGAACTTGTTGAAATGGCAGAAGATGAGTTT